>JANHJO010001166.1:614728-626861 GCA_032468235.1 Pseudoxyrhopus heterurus | reverse complement strand
CATTTTTACATGCTTTCGAACTGCTAGGTTGGCAGAAGCTGGGACAAGTAACTAGGGGATTTGAACCGCCGAACTGCTGACCTTTCTGATCAACAAGCTCAGCGTCTTACCCACTGAGCCACCACGTCCCAGCTGTATGTACATTTACATATGTAAAGTATGTACTGCGGTAATAAAGTATAGTATAAAGTATGTACCAAATAGTAGGCTACATGATGCAATAAAGAATATGGACATGAAAACGTATCAGTGGTATGTTAAATCATTTTCTTAATCCATTCTGTGCATTAGCATTATTAAACATTAAGTAAGAATTAGATTCATCACTTTCAGGATTACCACAATGACTGTTCATTCCCCCCCCCCATAAATATAGCGATGATTTGGGGAGTATTTCTTAGAATGTTGTGGTTTATTAATCATTTTATACATCATTTCAAATGTATCAAACATTCAGAATTACGTTTATCTAGCCAACATACCTGTCTTTACTCCCCATGACTTTGCAGTGGAAGTCACAGCAATAATTAGGTTACACAAAGCATTTCCTCTGCTATTCATTTTATTAAGATCAGGTGCCTTTGCATTCCATTCATCTTCCAAATCCTAAGGAATGAACAAACTATTATTTTCAATAGTTAACTACAATTAACATTTGGAGAAAACATATTTACACTCTAAAGGACTTAATATGACTAGAACTACCTTTCTCATATCTTGTTTTATCCATTATGATTCCTGTCATATCATGCCTCATGTACAATCTATACTAAAGTATTAACCTTAAAAATATCAGAACTCAAACTTCCTTTGAAATTCTGCAGTGTTTGTTAAATACACTGGAAGCTGGTGAGCAAAGGAGAAAGTGGCAGGGACATACAGGTAGTCCTCGACTTACAACAGTTCATTTAGTGACCGTTCAAAGTTACAAAGGCACTGAAAAAGGTGACTTATGACCACTTTTCACACTTATGACCGCTGTAGCATCCCCGTGGTCATGTGAATTACATTTGGGTGCTTAACAGTTGACTCACATGTATGATGGTTGTAGTGTTCAGGGATCATGTGATCCCCTTTAGTGACCTTCTGACAAGCAACGTCAATGGGGAAACCAGATTCACTTTACAACCGTGTTTTAACAGCTGCAGTGATTCACTCAACAAATCTGGCAACAAAGGCCAAAACAAAACTTACTTAACAAATTTCTCACTTAGCAACATAAATGTTGGGCTCAATTGTGATCATAAGTCTAAGACTACCTGTACACTCCACCTTGTCCAACTTGTCTCTTAAAGCATAGCAGGATTTATTTTGACCAAAACTCAGAACAATTGGAAGGTCATGTTTATTTCGGGTTGGAAATCACACATATTTTCCATTTAATCTATGCCTCCATTATACAAATAAACGTTTGTAATAATGAGTGGATCTTTCCTTTATTAATGCACAGGAAAATCCTCGCACATGTTACACAGGTTTAATCCATTCTGGCCTGCATTAAATGAGCGATGATAGTGTTTGCAGCCCCTTCAGTTCAGAGACCATTGTTTAATTAATGGACATAAAAATCCTTGTCTGGAAGTACTGCCTGTGAAGACAAACACATTTCATACCTTGGTGCTTTGCAAATGTTTCTTTAAGCTATCAGTATTTAAAGAAGGCTGTATAGGGGGAATCCTTTCTATCGTTTCGTCTATCCATTTCTTCAGAGACTCAACATAACCCCTAAATGCATCAATTTGTTGTTGGCAAGAGGACACATCCTTCTCTCTATAAAATTAAGAACAGAAAAAATGAATTGGGGAAGTTACTGCCTCCCTGACCTCAGAATTAAACATGTAGTACTTTTCTAAGTTAAACCAGTTGTAAAAGTTGTATTCAGCGTGCCAATATACTGTATATTGAAATAGTTTGATAAAGTTAAGAAACAACTCGGACAAAAAACTTTTTGAGACTCCATCTGTTCACACAGAGACTGGCAAAAGGTTCTACAGATATCTAGATCTTAAGCTCTTAAAAATGATTACCATCACCTTGAACTGCACATGGAAGAAAACTGGCAATTAGAGAAACTGTCATACCAGAGGTGTAACACATGCATATCATATCGTTGCATCAGTAACTATTGAAATGCTACATTCTGGACCATTTGCAGCTTCTACATAATATTCACAGGTAGCACCCCTCCCCCACAAGTGCACTTCAGTAATCCAGACAGGATGAGATCCAGGCATGATCCAAAGATGACCATAGAGGATCATCACAGCATTATCCTCTTCCCAAGAGAAGCATTCACAATTGCTTGAACCCATCCTCCTCTTAACTTTCTAAAGCTATCACCAATCAGGAAAGACAAAAAAGCAAAGTACAGGGGACAGAAGTGAAGTTATAAAGAATTATGCCCACTTAAGACCAACAGGCTCAAACTCTTACAAAAAACTAAATTACCTGTCCAGCTAGCATCCAACTCAGAGCAACCCAATCTTACTGCAAAAGTACCAGCCAGTATTAAATATAACTCTCTCATTTATGAAACATGTCATTTGTTATATTCTAAATTATTGCCAAAAAGGCTCTCTAATAAAGTCACGATAATTATAGAACTATTAATCATTAATCCACAAAAAAACTCAGTAACCTTTTGACAGCCTTGCTGTTGTCACGTAATCATTATCTTCCATCTACATTCTAAAATTCAGCGACTATACTCACTTTTCTTGTATCATCTCTTCCATTTCCCTGAATTTCTTTGACAAGACATTTACTTTTTCTAACACTAATGACTTGTCTCCTGGTAGAGCATGAGGAGAGAGTTCTTCAATGAGGTGTTGCAAAACTTCAAGATCTTTCTTCTGCTCCATCAATTCTGTGTTGGTTTCCTGTAAAATGAAGAAAGAAAGTAACTGCTTTATACCTGACTGGATAACCCTAAGATTCAACATTTAGTCCTTGAACTTGACAGCTTCCGTTATCATTTTAGAGCAGATGGTTACTTCACAATTGTGCCACTCAGTAAAAGTCAGACCAGCACTTCACAAGATGAAAAATACACTGTACCTGTATACAAAGGAACACTTCAGCAACGTCCTTTCCAGGAATATCAGCCTCATTGAGGGCTTGAGTTTTCTTGTCGAAGAATGACTGAAGTCTGTCAGACAGACACTCAAACAACTCTACTCTGGTCTTCAACTTTTCCATATCTTCTAGTTTTTTCTTATGTTTATTGTGAGCATCGCAAAACCTTTGGGAAAGCTCGTTCATTTTAGCTTCTAAAGAAGATGCGGTTGAGGGATCTGCAGTTTCCATGAATTTCTTCATTTTTTCTTTCATGGCATTTAGGCTGCTCTGACGGCCTACCATGTCTTGTTCTAGTGCCTGAAATAAAATTGTTTTAGAAAATGTCCATGATAACGTGTGTGCGAGTGTATCTATTGTGCATGAAAGATGATTGCCAGCACAAATGACTAACTGATTTCTAAAGTCAGCTGCTTCAGCAGTTCAGTACACATTTAGGTGTGAAAAAGACACTTAAGGATGTTGGTAAAGTACATCAACTGATAGCCCGCATATGGAGCTTGTGTTAGTGTATTCAGACGAAAGGATTTGCATAAAAACATCTCACTTTGAGATATTTGTCAGATTTATCAGAATATCATCAGAACATACATGTACTATGAGCCCTAAAGAAAGTAACTGAGTGGCCTCACATAATAACTACAGTTTCCCCGAAAAATAGCTTGTTTAATAAACCACACTATCCTAGTTCACACACAAAGTTAAATCATAAACCATGACTAATCATCTGCGATTGCTGGAATCACAAATCACGCGAAGATAAAATCAAACGAACTGTACTATGGCTTGGTACTGGCCAGTTTTGAAACACACTTGATTCTTCTTTGATTCTTTCCATGCTATTCAAATCATTCTCTTCTCTTAGAATTAAGTTTCTCCTATTAGAGAAAGAATTGATTCAATTAAAGTTCTACTTACCATATTTTTGCTAATGACATCTTCAATAGCAGCAGAGTTTAAAGGCACTTGACCGTGCACCTCAAGATTCTTCTCAACACCATTCATCCAATCTAGCATTTCATCTAATCCATCCTGAACGCTTAATGAACGAGTCAAGGTTATTTGGAGCTTTTCATTACGATTATTCACTGCTTTAGATAACTGGTTATACTTATCTACAATAGTGTCTGAAAAGAAAAAAAAAGTCTGTTGGATTGGGGCAGTAAATAAATCATATACACATACACACACATATACAAACGCATATACAAATGCATACATAGTTCATGCTGATGAACCTTATAATAGAAGGGGCTATCATCTATAGAATTATATCCTACAGTCCGTCTTCTATAAAATTTTATTAAATGATCCAGCAGAACTTAATTCTAAAAGGAAATCTGCCAATCTGAATGTGGCTTTTAAATGTCCTTTAGTAATAAGATCAGTCTACAGAAGTCTTTAAGAAGAAATCTGAATGTAAACTTTGTTTACCATAGTCAGAATATAAGCTTAAAATTGAAATGGCTTGTCATGTAAGTTTCCATTTCTGTGCTGTAGAAAGCCACAGCCTGGATGTTGTACTATTTCTTAGATCAACAGTACAGGATCTTGTCTTGCATTTATCTTCACAATTAGGATTTTGAGAGTGTCAGATTTGTTCCAGATCTGACTCTAAAAGTGGCTCAGAAGCATAAGATATTCAGCTAAACTCATTTGTCAGTTAACAAAAGGGATTAAACTGTTTTTCCTTTTCCAACTATCTGTTTGGTTTTTTTAGTTTTTGAAAGATTCATCTCATTAAATGAAAATTCTTCTCTCTTATTTATTTACCCACAATAACTGGTTTTCCTATATTCATTTTTTCCATTTATGTCTAGGAAACTGGTAAAATACAAAAGACAATGGTTCCTTGGAGACAATCATAATATGGATTATGGATCCATAATATGGATATTATGAATCCATGGATATTTTGAGTCCATGGATTTATAACATGAAATATGGACGAAGTTTCATATTAGTCACTTTGACAATATATTTCCAGGGGTTTGAGAACGTATGATTCATTTTATTCCAGATGTATATCTAGAAATGAAGCACCTGAGATTTGCAGATAACCCTGGTAGGTCCACCCTGTTAAAACGCTACCTAAATGTAGCAATCCTAAGGAAGCAGTGCTAAGGCGAGAAGACTACAATTTTAAAAAAGAGGATTTCACCAAATGTTTTTGAAACTTTTATGAGGATCATTTCCCTAAGTCTCTCTAAATTACCTTACATTCTCAGAATAAAGACTGCTAGATAAAAATGAGCTTTTATGAATTACATCTCCCAATATGCAATAATCGTTTTTCTATGAAATTACTTTTGCCCACTTTTATGCAGCATAATTAAGCATGGGTAATAAAATAACAGAGATAAAAAGATTAGATGGCTAAATAGACTTATAGAAATTTATTAGCATTAAGCACTGCAAGGCAAAAATAAAAAAAATAGTAATCTATGTTGACTAGGAGCTATGTTAAATAGATTTCACATAATCCAGGATTAAAATCAAAAAGGTTAAGCCTTAAATTAGCATGCCCAGTTTTCTCTTACATCTTTAGGTCTTTATACAAGTTAATTCCCTAATTGAATTCAGGTATGTCCAACTAATGCCTGAATGCAGTATAAACACACTTTTCCATTTCTTTTCTGCTTAAAGTATGAACTAAAATTCTACATAAGCCTGGCTAGTTTTCATGCTCACTAGGCATGTACAGAAGTTCTTCAAATGTAACCTGCTCTTTCAGTAGAAATCTGACAAGTTTGTTTTCTTTGTTTGTTTGGTAAACAGCTTTTATCTTGCTAAATTCTCTCTTTTTTTTCTTGCAGATGTCTTACATCTGGTTAAAAGATATGACTTGTATTATATAGCCAAGGATACATTTTGATGTAGAGCAGATGCTCTTTCATAATGTCATAAATAAATGTGGAAGGTCATTGTAACCTTCATGTAATTTACTCTTGTATATTCTCTGTCCTTCATCTCAGCCCCCGCGCTCCATTTGCACTTCAAACTGGTTTATACATACACACAAAAGTCAGAAAGTTAGCATGAATCAGTGTTTAAAAAAATGATCTGCTACAATCAGATGCGGTTCAAAAATATTAGTGCACAATTAAGCCAAACTGAAGCACTATTAAATCTCATGACTTCCTATTAAACAATGGCTCCCCCCCTCTCTAAATTTGAGTAAAACCTGGACAATTATTTACTATCTGTAGATTGTATGCATCTGGCTCAGAACTGAAGAACAAAGGTAGAAATAGATGAGTCAAGGAAGGAAAAAAGGTGGGAGTCACAAAGAGCAGATATCCCCAAATGTGAGCAATGGAAGAAGAAAACAGAAGAGGCTGTGACTCATCTTACCCAGTGTATGCTGGATTTCATCTTTGTCTGGCAATAATTCTCCCCTGGTGTCGAAGAGCACTTCAGCTGCTTTTTTCAATTTCTCTACTGGAACCTGATGACTAGATACTTGTCCTTGAAGCACCTATAAAATTGTATCATTTAATTTATATATATATGTTGTTTTTTAAAAAGGGTTTAAAAGAGCAATGAGTTTTACCGGGAGATACAAGAGTTAGTAACAATCATACTGGTGACTCATTTACAACTTATTCTGCTTCCTGACTTCCAAGAGTATCTGGTTTAGTCCTTCTGGGTGTCATGTTCGACACAACATGAACTCTGGGTCTGGTGCAGCACAAGAAATGAATTTGAATTTTGATTCGAGCACGCACAGTTCTACGTAGCACGTTGTTGTTTGCACTCTTATTCAATTCCATGAGGTTAGAAGAATATTTTGCTCTCTGTGACATATTTGTCTCCTTCCTTACCCGGGCTTTTGGTAGAGTCACTTCAAACCGTGAACGAGAAGCTGAGTATCTATGATGCAAATTTTCAGTTTAATAATAGGCCCATTTTGTTCATTATATGCAATATTATAATGAAAAGAGGACAACTAGAATATCAAGCACTTCACCAACATAAGCCTTCGTTGTCAACCGGCATGTACTTTATGCTTCATCTTAATACTATATTAACACACTCTTCTTCATTGGGAAAAATATTTATTATTTTAAAACTAAAGCCTGCTATGAGAGATGTCACTTGGAACAAAAAAGAGACAGCCTGCAACAGAACATCTCTCTTGCTCATCTTTCTTTGAACATTTTGCTTTATGTCACATGCTTTATGTCACCTTTATCTTTATTGAAGCTGTATGCTTGTTTTATTTCTTTGGATTTTCCCATAGCTGTGCCTTGCTTTATTATTTTGCAATTTTCAGTTTCAGTAATATATTGACTTTGTTGCATTAAGATGTATTTATTTTTCATTATTGCAACAATAATCACTTTTCCCATGAGGGCTGAGGCAGGTGTTGCTTTGCTTTTTAAGGAAAGCTTTAGAGAATACTAGAAACAAACCTAGGACTTTGGGGAATGAAGAGTATTTTGAACACTTAATCTTGGTAAAAGGATTATCCTGTTCATGCAGCCAAGGTCACTGTCTTGGGTCACTGTCTCCGGGGATTACTAAGTAGTTGTATCAGCTGCAAAGAGTAGCTTTGGCTTAAATGACAGACTCATGCAAGTATTTTGTGCATGCTTTCCCTAATATCACTTTCTTACACGTTTTCTGTAATATGTACACTTTTGAAAAAGTTGAAGTATTGAAAGGTATTTGTATTCAGGTTATCTTTTTTTTAATGACCCTGTAATTCCTTTGCATTATTGTCGGGAGTTGTCGGGCGATTAAACGGAGCTGGAGAGTTTACTGGCCGGATGCCCTTCCTGACTCCTACATGGAGTTCTCAGCAGACAATTACTCATTGCGCCCAGAGAGAAATATCTGCCACTATCTAAGATCAAACTCACAGCCTCCTAACTAGGAGGCGAGAGCTCCTTTAGGCCACCACGCTGCTCATTCAGGTTATCATATAGTTTCAGAAAAATCTGCATTGGGCAAATTGCATTAAAATATGGAGTGTTTTCCTTCCTTTACTTTAAAATCTGCCCTTGCCTTAATGCCTTTAACCCAGCACAAGATTTACCTTGGTTTCTTCTAGCTGCCTTTGAAGATTTTTTGGATCCCCAGCAATCACCTCAGATAGTTGCTTCTTCACAGCTTCTTCACTGTCTTGGAGTCCGGACAGAAGCCCAGATGCAGTGTCTTTGTAATTCTGGTATTTATCTACCAGATCTTTGAGATTATTTCCAAAAATATTACACTAGAAGGACGTAGAATAGAAAACAGCATTTAAAAAGAGAAATGATTTTTTAATTATATTTGTAAATAGTAGGAATTTCTTCTTGTAGGTACAGCCCCTTGCAATTTGCCATAGGCATTCATTTTGTTCTGATTTTGTCAGAAACTGTTCCATCAGTGGATAAAACCTTATTGTACTTTATTTTGATATATGGTCTTTTCACATTTCTGTTGTAATAAATCAACACATGGGCATTAAACACACAGCGGCAAGATAGATGGGAACAAACTAGGAAATCAAGTCAAGAAAATACTTGTGGCTGTTTCAACCAGGAAATGCAAAAATCTGATGACTATTTATGTGTTTAATCTTATTGTAGTCCCACTGGCTGCATTTACACAATATTAATAGTGCATCAATAAATTTCATATCTATATTTCCACAAAACGCTACTGATTTTATACTACTACATATTCACTGCTTTATCAGCTTAGTAGGAAATTGGTTTTGAAAATATTGGCATATAGCATTTTCTTTTAATGAAAATAAAGGTAATTGTTTAAGGGAAGTTTGATACTTCTCTTTGTAGGCATTGGAAGAATATTCATTGGAAAAAGTTTTAGAAGTTTTCTCATCATTCTTTCATTTTTTTTTTCTGTTCTGACTACTGAGAGATTTTTATTAATACACTTAGCACCACCTAGTGGATAAATGCCAAACTATATAAATGTTTAAAAAATTGTCTATGAAACTTACAGGTTGTAGCAAAGTAATTAACAGTGAACTTTCTATTCACTGGAAGAATTTTAAGGTTTAGAAGTGTGTGTTTAATGAATGCATTGTCTTAACGCACAACTGTTTGGCCTCAAAGCTGCCTAGCAGTATTTTAGCTCAGGCTAAAACAGTTGATTCACCTACACTGATTCATATAGGTGAAGACCAAACCATATAGAAGTTTATAGGCTAAAACTTGAATTATACTCAGAAACCTTGTGGAAAACAATCAAGGCCCAAAGCATAGGTATAAATTATACCTGGTGTGCAATAGGTACATAAATCATCAGGGGGGAAAATAATTCATGCTGATTTATGTATATATTCCCCACCAATTTTCAGCCTCATTTTCAGAAATGTCACTGGGTCTTTTCGGGCTATATTCAGGAGTGGCCGCAACTAAATCGCTGCGCTCACTGCAATAGAGGTAGTCCTTGACTTAGGTCCATTTGATCACTGATCATTCAAAATTACAAAGCCCTGAAAAAAGTTGCTTACGATTGGACCTTGCAGCACTGACAACCCACTGCTGCATTCTCATGGCCACATGATCAAAATTTGGCCACTTGGCAACCGGCATGTATTTATGATGGTTGTAGCTTCCTGGGGTCACATGATTGCCATTTGAAACTTTCCTAGACAGCTTCTGACAAGAAAAGTTAATGGAAGAAGCCAGATGTGCTTCATGACCATGTGATCCGCTTAACAACCACAGTGACTTGCTAAAACAGTGGCAAAAAAGGTGATAAAACCAGGCACAGCCCAGCAATGGAAGTTCCAGTACCAATTGTGGTTTGTTGAGGACTAGCTTTATATCAGCTAGTCACTTTCCCTCAGCCCAATATGACTTGTAGGGATAAAAAAAAAACACCGGGAGAGCCAGAGTTGGAAAACTGTGAAGAAAAGTGAGATATAATGCAATAAATTTAAAAAAAAAATCCCACGTGCATGCAATTCAATTTACCTTAGAGTAGAGAATCTTGAAGCGACCGGTTGCTCTATCCAGCTTATTCTGTACCTCCATGTAAGTAGATGAAGTATCCATGCCTTGTTCTTTCTCATACCTGACACCTTCTATTTTGTTGCAGGACTTAGCCGCCTCCAATACTCTCTGTCCCGCAATGGTGATAAACCGCAGATCCCCTTTGTGAGAAATGACATCTTCGGAAAAGCTCTTCTGCCTTTGCAGTTTGAGGATGATGCCGCCAAAGTCGGAGGCTCCAATCTCCAGGTTCTCGAGTTCTTGCTCTGCCAGCTGCAGCCAACTTTCAAACTCGGAATAATCCGCATCGAACTTCTCGAGCTCCTCCTGTAGCGAGCGTGTTAATTTCAGCTTCTGTTCGGATTCGGCCAACGCAGTCTCGTATTGCACCTTCAGCTCCTTTAAGTTCTTTTGGATTTTCTCTTTTTCCTCTGGGGAAAGGTGATGTCCTTGCTTCTCCAGAAGAGCCTGGGCGGATTGGGTTGCTACAATGACGGCTTGTTGCTGCGAAATAATTTTTTCATGTTGCGCCTGGGGAGAAACCCAGAGTGCCTGGAATTAGGCTTTTGCTCTAAAGCAGGTTACCATTTTTTAGTAATTCTCTATATATAGGATATTGAAAATTACTTAGAATCAATAACTGATTCTTTACTATATACTACCAAGGTACTAATCTCATTTAATCTCCTATTGCCAAAATGGCCACATGCAAACAACAAGTTAAAACTTATTCAAAAGGTTCTGGTTGAATTCATGTCAAAATATGTATTTTTTAAAAAAATATTTGTTAATATTTTAAGGTAATCCTACCTTTATTACTTTTATAAGTACAGGTAGTCCTCGACATACAGGTAGTCCTTGACTTACAACAGTTCATTTAGTAACGGTTCAAAGTTACAACTGTACTGAAAAAAGCGATTTAAGATTTTTCACAATTCACTTGCAGCATCCCCATGATCATGTGATCAAAATCCAGACGCTTGGCAACTGGTTCATATTTATGACCGTTGCTATGTCCCATGGTCATGTGGCCAACTTTTGCGACCTTCTGACAAGTAAAATGGGAAAGCCAGATTCACTTAACAACTGGGTTACTACTAACTTAACTGCAATGATTCCCTTAACAACTGTGGCAAGAAAGGTCGTAAAATGGGGCAAAACTCACTTTAACAAATGCCTCACTTAACAACAGAAATTTTGGGCTCAGTTGTGGTCGTAAGTCGAGGACTACCTGCAGCGAATATATAGTATTTTCCCCACAACA
This sequence comes from Pseudoxyrhopus heterurus, assembly GCA_032468235.1. NCBI lineage: Eukaryota > Metazoa > Chordata > Lepidosauria > Squamata > Pseudoxyrhopus > Pseudoxyrhopus heterurus. The sequence continues at coordinate 615,569 of JANHJO010001166.1, read as the reverse complement.
ACAACTCTGGGAAGTGAGTTGGGCTGAAAGAGAATGACTGGCCCAAGGACATCCAGCCAGCTTTTATGCCTAAGACAGAACTAGAACTCACAATGTCCGATTTTCTAGCCTGGTACCTTTATCACTACACTAAACTGACTCATCATACACATTACATCATATATGTTTCCTGGACATACATGGAAGTACTCCTAATAGTGAGGCCCCTGAGGAAATTCTGTTGACTTATAGGGGGCATTGAGGTTACTATGTATATATCCTGTTGTTATATTATGTTAGAAAGTATCACAAAGAGTTTTTTCCACTTTCCTCTGATTCTCTTTCCTCTGACTTTTCTTTTCTCTGAATACCTTCAACTCCAGGGTAGAAATCAAAGCCACCTTTTGGTTCCACTCTTGAACCTTGTGGGTATAATTTCAAATGAGAACTCTTTGAGCTTTGCAGTGCACCAAGAAAAAAGGTATCACTTCCAATAGATTTAGGGATTTAGAATGGTCCCAGCAATAAGGTTTGATTCCACTAGACCAGAGGTGTCAAATTCGCGTCATCATGGTGTCGTCATGTGACGTATTGTGACTTTTCCCCCCTTCGCTAAACCAGGCATGGGCGTGGCCAGAGCGTGATGCATCCGGCCCGTGGCCTGTGAGTTTCACACCTCTGCACTAGACATTGTTTTACATATTCTGGTCTCAGTTTTAAGCACAATCCAGAATGTGTATTCATTTTGCTCCATTCATACCTCCTTTTTTCCCCTAGAATTGCCATTACTAATAGGTGTATTGTATTACTAATAGCTATGGCAAATCTAGACAGCATCCTAAAAAGCAGAGACATCACCCTG
>JANHJO010001166.1:586030-614628 GCA_032468235.1 Pseudoxyrhopus heterurus | reverse complement strand
AGGAAGGCCTGGAGGAACGTTGTCCATGGGGTCGCGATGGGTCGGACACGACTTCGCAACTAACAACAACAACAATAGGTATATACATTACCTTAGCTTTCTGATATTTCATGTTGAGATTATCATCTGACAGTGTACATTGTCCATCTACAAGAGTTTCATTCTGTTCTTGGGTTTCTAGCAAGTTGCCATTTACTTCATCTTCCTCTCCAATCAAATCCTCTCCATCTCCTTCATGAAAACGGATACCATTCTGTTTGATTGTTGGCTTGCAGTTTGTATCTCTATGATCAGCATCCTTATCTACATTTGACAGCCAATCCAGAAGATTTTCTATGACATTTTTGCTCTCTTCAAGTTGTTGTCTAGCTGCAACCTGAACAGTTGAAGTTCAAACCATCATTAGCTTGCTCAAAAATATTCACAGGTAGATACAAAATGTCCCCAATATATTGTAGTAATTCAAATTCTGATTGAAAATAAAAGAACTTTTTGGGTATCAAAACAATAAGTCTAAAAACGAATGTGAAAACAAAGACACTCCTTGATAAAAAAAAAAATCTTGCTCACTGATTTTATGCTTGCTTTCATTCCTTAAAATATTCCCAGATTATTTGGACACAACAACAATGGCCAGATTATTTGGATACCAACAGCAACAGTAATAGGTAGTAGTAGTCCTCATTTAACAATGGTAATTGGGACTGGAATTTCCAATGCTGCTGCATAACCAAGGTGCTTAGTGGCAGCTGTTCTGGTACTTTCAGTTGCTGTCATTAAGCAAATTCTGTGCCCTCATTTGGTGCAATGCCATGTGTTCACTATTTGCAACCTCCTGCCAGTTTCCTCACTGACTTTGCTTGCCTGAGGCTAGCAGTGAAGTTTTTTACAATGGTAATCATTTGACTATGGGATATTGCAATGTTGTAATTGCAAGCAGGTTGCCGAGCATCTGGTTCACAATCACGTGACTGTAGGGATGTTGCTTAAGTCCTAAGTATCACGTGTTCAACACCATCATAAAATCCAACCACTGAACAAGTGGTTGTTAAGAGAGGATTAGTTGTTTTTAGGAGCATTTGGCTACTTGGAAAAACCCATGGAAGGATAATTGCTCTATTCCGTTCTTAGAAAAATCAAGAAAATCACTGGAAAGCTATTATGTTTAGAGAAGCCTCTGCTCTGAGGATGCATTGTGGAACTACACCACTTCTAAGCCTTCTGGAATGGTTTGGGATTTCTTTTTGAACTGTAGTTTGATGAATATATTTATAAATGAATATGGAAATCTAGGTATGTTTGATAAATAAATGAAAACATGTGCAAATGTGAATGAATAACGATGATCAACTCTTTCATTTGTCAAACGAATTTTCTGAAATCTCTCATTCAAATCAACAAATACACACAAGAGGAAATTATGAAGATAAATCATTTTGAAAGGAAAAGTGAATATTTGCCAAAGAACCTTTTCTGTTTCTTGTTTAATAGCTGTTGTCACAGCTTTATCCAGCTCTTTTCTGGATTCCTCTGCCTTTTGGCTTAGCAGCAAACACTTGGTTTTCGCTTCATTCAGCTTCCTCTCAAGGGCAGTCTTATCTTCCAATGGCAGCTTTTCCCCATTCTCTTTCAAGAACATTTCTGTGTCTTTCACAATTTCTGCCAAGGCCTGTGTATTTGCTTGCATATTTTTCTGCAATTCCTTGAAAAAGAATGACAACAGTAGTACAAATCAGGAAATTATTTATTTTTATTTTTTAAATTTATTGACTAACCATCTAACCACAGGACAACTCTATTCAATTTCCTTCCCTTTTTCTGGAATTTTGGAAGCATTTTGGGGAGATTTATTGGGGGAAATAGAAACTGTAAACCTTCTGGAAGATTAAAGGCATCTGTTTTAACTCCTAAATCCTTGACTTCCTCAGTACAGGCTGTTTGTTTCTATGAGAATTTGCTGAATAATGCATCTATTTGGGGCTTATGTCACAGGTTTAGCAATAATCCATGGTTTGCACTGACAATGTTTTAGTTTGCCCATTAAGTTAAAACCACCCTGGCATGGTTAAACATGAGAAGTGATTCCATTTAGTGCAAATTGACCCTTGGTGAAATCCAGACTGTTTAGTGTGTTTGTTGATGCTCAATAATTTACCTGTTGTTTGATTTGGTATTGCTGTAACTCAGTCTTGCTCTCTTCAATCACAAGGGCCTCTTTGTGGCCGATGATCTGATTTTCTGTCTGTGTGAGTAGATCGCATATATCCTGTAATTTTTCTTGGAATTCCTGATGCTGATCCATCAAATCCTGTTTTGGGATAAAAACAAAGCTGCATAAAGGCGCACAAAAGTTGTCGCGTACGTTAATTTTCAAGCAACCACATTGCAAAGCTTTCATTAGAAATTGTTTCCGAAAGTATGCTGTAAACATGATAGCAGTTGCAGTTGCAGTTTAAAGAAATGGAGTATAAAAGGGATGGATAAACCTCACAAATGCTGTAAGTAAAGAGACCAGTTTGAGATGGAATCGCCCAGCAGAAGTCTGGCCATGCATTAGGCATGTGAAAATCCAAATTTCTGTCTTGTTCAAAATCTGTAACACACAAGCATTAATTCTAAAACGGATGTCAAAACCAATGTTAGTTGAAAATTATGCGTTAGATAGTTGGTACATGTAAATGTTATCACAGCACTGAGATTATGTATGTATTTTAAACACTACAGAAGCACACGTGCAATAAGATTCATTGGCTCACTTATCCTACCCTCCCATTCTATGTATCTTTTTTCACCTCTCTTATTTTAATAAAGTCCTAGCCTTTTTTAATATGAAGACTTCCACTCCTGGCCCTTAAACACTATCTCTTGAATCTAGTTGGAGTTATTGCCTTTTCTATTAGCTCCGTTTTGAACAAGTCTTCTGACCAAGTCTCTATTTTTCATATACTAGTTGAGGGCATCTCCAGCTGGGCAGTTGGATAAAAAATAAGATCCCAACAATGTATCACTTCACCCATGAAAGACGGTAAAATTATTAAGCTGTACAAGGGTTTCCCCACATACAAAGGCATTGATGGTTTTGGCTGAACTTGACAAGAAGTAGGATTTAATCACCAAACTCTCCCTTTTTTTCAACATACTCAAATCTTAATTCCAATTTAGATCCCACTGTTTCTGTATTATTGTTGCTTGTTTAAGTTTCATTTGAAGCCAAAACGTTCCTACGTTGTAAATATTATTATTATGAAGGGTAAATTTAAATGATCGTTAAACTAACTGTCGATAATGCCTCCCTAGAATTCTGAAGGATAAACCCAGTGTTCAACAGCTTTGAAGTTTAGGTGGACTGTAATTTTGGCACCTTGTTGCTTTATCTATCTAAAAATAGTAAGCACAAGGCCACAGAGAGAAGCAAACCTGCTGATCAATAAGAACTTGAGCTGTTTGAAAGAGAGATTCAAAATGATCCACTTGAGATCTTATTTTTTCTTGCATTTCCTGGAAGTGTCGTTGTGTAGAATTTAATAGCCTCAAGATTTGCTTGCTTTGGTTTGGGGAAAGATCTTGGGCATGTTCAGAAATGAAGAATTGAATATCAAATGCTGTGGATTCCAGTTGCAGTTTTCTACATCCAAGCTCTTTTTCTTGGTCCTGCAAATTAAGCAAAGAAAGCCACATAATATTCTAAACAACAATATCAGAAATTAGAAAAACCAGTATCATTAATGATATAGCTGAACTTGTTTCAGATTTTATTTTGTTCATGAAATTGTCAAGAACAATTTATCCAAACCAACTGCTACCTAGATGTAATCTATTACAACTCCTATCATCTATAACAGGCTATGTTTTATGATGATGAGATTGTGGTCCAATTCACCTGGAAGGTACCTGCTTGGAGAAGATTGATTAAAAATTATGAAATCAGAATTATGTAAGACAAACAATTGGTATAGAAGTTAATCACATTCAGACTGATCAAACTGGATTTTCGTAATCCAGAATCTATTAATCAATACTTTGTATATTGAAATTATTCAAAACTTTCAAACTTTAGTTAACAATGAATACTGGCATTTTGATTGTGTATGCTGAACATTGTTCAAATACATTAACTCACCATACTTCATGGCATTGTTTTTCAAACTTAGCAACTTTAAGATGTGACTGGGGAATTTTGGGAGTTTAAATTCAAACATCTTAAAATTGCCAAGTTCAAAAAACATTGATCTACAGCAGGGGTGTCAAATTCATGGCCCACAAGCTGGCTGTGTCATGCGCTGGCCACGCCCACCCCAGTTTAGCAAAGAGGGAAAAAGTCACGATATATCACATGATGACAAAGAGATGCTGCGAGTTTCACATTCCTGATCTACAATATTAAACTCCACAAAAAGAATTGTAGTATTTCTCATCAGAAGCATTATTTGCCATAAAAATAGTAAAGTTATAACATCAGAACCATATTTCTCATAATATCTGTGACACTTATTATGGAGTTCAAAACTCCATATTGATAAAACTCAATTGAAATTTGATACTTCAAATCTATTATATTTATCTTTGATTTTATTATTCAAGTTACTGATTTTAGAATCATAGTAATAAAATTATAACTATGCTAAAGCTATAGCTACTATTCTAAATAGTAACATGTGGAAAATATAATTATTAACTTATTAAATGATATTCTGAATGTTTGTAAAGGTACACTTTTGGTCCTATAATGAATTGCATAAATTACTTAGATAGGTAGAATTTTTTATTGGCCAAGTGTGATTGGACACACAAGGAATTTGTCTTTGGTGCATATGCTCTCAGTGTACATAAAGAAAAAATAAAATACATTCATCAAGAATCATAAGATACAACACTTAGTGATAGTCATAGGTTACTAATAAGCAATCAATTATAAATTAATCAATTATAAATTATAAATTATTATAAATAATAAATTACTTTCTACTGCAGAGCTTTACAGCTACTATAATAATTTAGTGCAATCATTACTTTGCCACCTACACAACATACACAGAGTATTCAGGCATTATTGGTAATCTGGATCATTGGTAAGTGAGAGTGATTCCAAGTTAACATCATTTGCAATATCCCATGTCTGGAAGCAGTGGGAGCTTGTTGCCTTTCTGCCTTAAACTCCATCCTTTTCATATGTATGTGATGTCACAACACAGGTACAAAAACTATGGAGCTTGTATCACAATGGTCCAATGTTGCTTTTATTATTCTATTCCCCGCCATCCTCCCCAAAAAATCACTGTCTAGAAATATATGTAATTATCATTAACTATCAATTGATAAGTGTTTAGACCCGCCTGGTAGCAAAATGGGCAGGAAATAAATTTAATAAATAATAACTAATACTTGCCTTGGCTAACTGAAGCTTTTGCCTCACATCTTCCACATCACCAACATTCACCGTCTTCAAATTATTCATCGTTTCACCCTTTTCAACGATCCAATCTGTGAACTCTTGAAGACTGACTAAAAGTTCCTGATGCAACACAGCAAGTTTGGCCTAAAAAAAAAGGGGGTTTAAAAGATATATTTTGCTAGCAGCTTTTTCAGACTTAAGTAAGAAACCAGAGCATTCTTAGATTAGAGCAAGCCAAGCCAAAGCAAAACAAAATTGCTCTTATATTGTGTCTGAGTTTTGAAGATCTGCAAAAGTCATTTTATGTTATCAGTGCAGACACTATGAGGCCTCCCTTCTAATCCATAACATTCTTCCCCTATACACAACGAAGCTTTAAACCAATCTTTTTTTTTATGTGAGAGTAATGAAGAAGATACAGGTGGGAGAGGAATGGAAGAAATAAAAAAAAGAGATGAAAGGGATAAAGTACATGTAGTCCTCGACTTAATAACAGTTCATTTAGTGACCATTCAGAGTTACAAAGGCACTAAAAAAAGTGACTATGATCATTTTTCACACTTATGACCACTGCAGCAACCTCATGGTCATGTGATCAAAATTCAGACACTTGGCAACTGACTCATATTTATGACAACTATAATGTTCTGGGGTCGGTGATGACTTTTATGACCTTCTGACAAGCAAAGTCAATGGGAAAGCCAGATTCACTTAACAACCGTGTTACTAACTTAACTGCAGTGATTCACTTTAGAACTGTGGCAAGAAAGGACGTAAAATCATGCAAAATTCACTTAACAACTGTCTTGCTTAGCAACAGAAATTTTGGGCTCAGTTGTGGTCGTACGTTGAGGACTACCTGTACCCGAATTTAACAGCAAGGTAATATCAATAAAACCATAAACTTATCATCAAATATTTCACATGATTTTACTCTATTATATTTTAAACTGGGGATTATTTTAAGGTAATGTCCCCAATCAGAGCTTTGGATTCGTGTGAATTTTTAAAAAGTAAGTAAGCAAGCAAGCAAAATATGGAACATGAACCTACCATTTCAGAGTCTACAGCAAAGACTATTTGCTTTGCTCGGTTTGAAGACATTTCACAGACCACAGAGAATTCCCTCTCTAAGCATGTATAGCTTTCTTTTAGATCTTCCAGTTCCTGCTGCGCAGGAACATCTCTGGATTGTAATTTCAGAAAGTCTTCTGCCAACTTCGTATCTTTTCGCAAGGTGACAGCAAACCCCGCAAGTCCTGATTCAAATGCCTATATGTATAAAAAATAAAGTACAGTATATCGTAGTAATATGAAATGAGAATAAAAATCAATGAATTCTACCCTTCATTCTATTAGTCAGAATGAATTATATTCTATCAGGTAAAAAAAATCAATTTGCATTGCTTATCAGAAAAAAGGAATAATGAAATCGATTCCTGTGTAATATTACCACTACTCCTACTAAAAATTGTAACCTCACACATTAACCTTTCTTTACATGCAAATGATATAGTGCACAAATACATAACTCAAATAGGGGAGACCTGAACTGAAATTCTATCTTAGTCATATAAGTTTGGATCTTGTAAACCATGTACATTTGTTAAATAAATAAACATTTCTATACCAATCCTACTTTTTATGAAAATCAATAATTTACCTCTAATTGCTCAAGTTGTATTTTTAGAGCTTCCAAGTCGTTACTGATGGGCTGCAGATCATCTAAGAGAAATTTCATATCTTGGACTATTATCAAGTGCCTTCTCAGGTTCTCTGTGTACCAAGAACAGGGCTGCAGAGCACTGGGTACCTGGAAACATTATTGAACAACAGGTCATTTTAGCAAAACTATTTATAAAAGCAATTCATCTGCATTACTATTATTCACATTAAAGCAAACTCTTTACAGCTACAGTTTAAAATAAACCTGGAGGATCAACTTAATTTTTTACCAGTGATTCTACAATACCAATAACTAGATAACGTTTCTTCATAGGGAATTTAAAGCAATTTCCCTACCATTTTGTCATGTTTGATGAAATGGTACAGCCACTCAAACAAACAAAACATAAATACAACAATGTAAAAGTTGCTGCTCACCGTGCTCGTTGCCACAGATCCTGGAAAAGATTCCTTCATTTCCAAGGCATGATCACAAAAGTATTCTCCTGAATGGTATAGTTCCTTAGACTGATTTGTTTCCGAAACAAGAGCATTACTGCTTAGAGCTGGGTTCGTTGAGCAAGCAACTGATTTTAATTCTGATGCACTTTTAGCTCCATCTGGGTTGGGAAATAATTGGTCAAGCTGAGAAACTATTTTCACCTGACTCCTTCCAGTCTGGTCTTTGTCGCTGATGATTCCATGTTTGCCATTATTTTTATGATTAGAATTATCTTGCTTCAGTATATCAAGGAGGAGATCAGGACTGCTATTATCAAGCCAAATACCTGGGGAAGGGTTGTGTTCATTTGCACTGATGCCAAATGGATTGACCAGAATGGCTGTTTCAGCAACATTGTTTTCATCTTTGATATCAGATTGATTAGACTGTCCCTGATGCATATGATTAACTGTTTTAAATACATTTTGCATTAAAGCCCTTATGCCAGTATAACTTAAAGATTTATCTTCCTGCTTGTAGTGAATGCAGACATCATCTATTCTGTTTTTAAGTATAGTTGGTAAGGTTTCATGCAATGTAGCAGGGACATTAGACAAGTGTATTTTCTGATCATCTATTAGAGGAAAATCAGGTGAATATGTTCCTTTTTGTGATAATTGCACCTTGTTCTTGGTGGCTTTTTGAAGGAAAGTAGAATTATTATCTTGAATGTCCTCTATCTCATCATTTCTTTCACTACTGTGATTAACAAGTATTTCATACATATTCTGTTTTGTACTAGGCCAGTTGTTACCCGTAGTGCCTAAAGTATCAAAAAAGGAGCCCGCTGTTTGCAAATGCTCCTTACAACCCATTCCAACTTTGTTAATTACTTCTTTGGGAGTTTTATCTTCTATAATATCAAACCGCTCTGATTGGATGTTTTCATGATATAATTGGGAATGTCCTTCTCTTCCTTTGGTGTCATTCATTAGGATAGGTTCTGGTGTCTCTGATGTCAGAATCTGGAAATTCGGTTCTTCAGAATGTTTTTTTTGGGTTTTTTCAGCTTCCATTCCATTCTCTTCATTGCTTCTTTCAATGCCCAGGACATCGGATGAAATTCCCTGTGTCAGTGCTAGGATATCCTTGGTTTTGATATTTTGTGCACACTGTTTTAAGTAAGTGGAAAGGTCAACAACTTCATCACGGTCAATAGTTACATCTGCAGTAAAGCCACTAGGTTGTACAAGGGATTTAGCTTCATTTGAAAAGGGAATAGTTTCATAAGTGTTTTTAACACCCAATGAACAAGTCTTTGTCAAGCTTCCTTCAGGTTCCCGGCTACTGTCTTCCCACAGAACTCCATTTTTATTCTGTTTCCCATCACCCATGATATCTTGTACTAATTGCCCATCATTTACTCTGTGACTTTTCTTACAACTCAGAAATGACACTGCTTTTACATCTTGCCTGATAGCCTCGTTGTGCTCAAAGGGCAAAGTGTTTTGAAGAACAATGTCTGGCTCAGCCTGAACATCTTTGGTTCCAGTAGCATTCTCTATACTTTGACTGCAGTGTGCTTCAAACTTTCTTTCTAAGAAAGGTTCTGAAATCTTTTCAGCATCTTTCTGGCTTTCATCTTTATCGCTCATTATATTTTGACAGTCAGCGACATTGTTTCTTTTCAAACACGGTAAGCGATTTTTCAACTCTACTTGCAAGTTGTAGTCATGATGATTAAAGTTGTCTTCTGCTGTTTTTAGAAACTGCTCTCTCTTGTCCCCTAAACACTGGCTGCCAGTGCTTATACCCTGGCACTGTGAGTAATGCATTTCCATCACTTCCTCATTCTCATAATCGGTCTCATCAGATGTATAATAATCAAAGTCTACATAATCGTAACTATCAAAGTCATCTTCGCTTTCCCTATCCTTATTGCCTAAGTAATTATCTACAGAGATGCTTTCTTGTTCGGTATCATCAGAATTATTTTCTTCTTCAGTACTACTTTGCTCTTGCCTATCTCGTTTTATTTCAGCTTCATCCAATTTTCTCAGGGAGGTAAAAACCTCATCTCTTTCCTTTTCTCTCCATTCCTTAACTACATTTCCAGCCCCTTCTCCCTTCTCTTCTTGAACAGTGCCTCCACTGAATGGTTTCTCACTCACGGTTTCAGGTATATCATCATTATCCAGTTGACCAAAGCATAGAAAACTCTCCTCTTTCTCATGCAGAAGGTATTTTGATGCTTCTTCTGTTGGCTTATCTATAACAATTTTAATACACTGTACATTGTCACTGGCTTCTGGAATAATAGTTTCCTTATCTGTAGAGGACCTACCCATATCAACTTTAGCCATATTATCAACAATATCATCACTACGATCATTATGTATGCTGCCATCTTTATGCTGATCTATATCACAAAGGCCTTGACTATCTCTGTATTCATTACTACTTTCTGAATGTGGAGTGATACATTTTCTTTCTTCCCATGTTTCACAAGGGTTACTATTGCTGCCTTCTAGAAGTAAGCTATTATCATTCACCGATGGCTCATTAAGTAATCTAAGGTGGCTATCTACACTGACAGGTGAACCATCAAGAAATCCAGAACTGATTCCTGCCAACCTTGTATCAATATTGCCTTCCACTGGAAGGCCAGCATGAATGATAATATGATCCATCTGAAAGGGCTCAATAGAAGTAATGTTACATTCTGATGGTGGAACTCTGTAAGATTTATCACAATAATCATGCAAAGTTCTACTATCTATGTTACTCTCATTTACAGGTTTGTCATTGATATTAATATTTCTCTCCAGAGATTCATTTCTTTCCATTTTAATCTGTTCCTGATTTATCAAGGTGATGTTGTCTTTCAGAGGTGGATCATCCTTAGAAAAAGTATTTTCCATCAGAGATGTCCAATGGCTATTCATACAACTATCTAATAATAGGTTATCAGGGGTAGGCCCTCTAGGTTCCAAAGGAGATACTCTGTAATTATTATTATGGGATGCAGCAATGATGTTGGTGTCTGACTGTAATATCCGTTTTTCATTACAAGCCCCTAATTCTTCCTGAGTAGGATCTTTTAAAGATTTATGTCCAGTTTTCACAGTGATAAGTAAACTATTCTGCAAATTAACTTTTTCTTCATCTTTTATTAATATAATTTCTTCATTATCCTGCAGAATGTGAGGTGGACATTCCTCTGTGTTGTTTGATAGTTTTCTTCCATTAGTAAATGCTGATGGATTATTTATATCCAAAACATTATCTAATTTACCTAAAAGATTTTCATTGCCACTCTCTATTTCCCTGTCTATCATGCATATGCCAACTTCATTTCTGCTTAAAAGAAGATTTCCTTGCAAATGCTTATCAAGGGACTCTTTTGCCTCATCAGCACATGATTGGTTAACTAAATTCTGGTGAGTTTCTTGAAATTCCCCCCTGCTATTCTTACTAAGCATACTTTGGATACTTGTCTCTTGACCTAAAGCATTGCCAGTAACAGAGTTAAGTATTACATTTTTAGGCAGTTGCTCAAGATCCCTATTTTCAGAAGATTCACAAAATTGTTCTTCAGTTCCAACTGTAATGCCTTCAGAGTCATCCATTAACAAACTGACAGCCTCATTTAAGTCCCCACAATACAACAAAAGCCTCTGTCCTGTATTTGCATCCATATAGCTGTTTACCATTAGGTAAGACATGAATAGCTTTTGATTCTGTTGCAAGTGGTGACTTGTGGGTTTGCTGGTGTTCAGTTGCTCAATGTCCTTTCTTTGTTCACTCTGTGTAGATGCATGGAATTCACAAAACGAGAAACATCTTGCAGCCCTTTTCAACGGGAATGGCACATTATTCCCATTCGGCAATTCATCAGGAAGGGTAATGTTACTCAAAATGGATAAAATGTTACTATCTATAATTCCTTGCTGGGCTGCATTATTTAGGCTGATTACTTCAGAGGTTTCTGGAATATATAGTGCTGCTATTTTTTGCCTCCCATCTAGAATTTTGCAGGCCAGTTCATTAGAAATCATGCCTTGATGCAAAGATACAGATACAGGGACTATTTCACCACTGTGTGGCCAAATGAGTCCTACAAAACCTTGCTGTGCCTCTAACACCAGTAAGGCACAAGTAGAAGAGATCAGGTTGCACTGCACAGCTTCATCTACAGTCAAACGTTTCGGGGAGTTTGGTGATAGAATTCCACCTGTCTGAACTTGACGAGTCAAAAGAGCACAGGCAGTATCTTGATCTATAATTCCTTCTTTCATTGCTTCTTCGACAGTCACCCTGTGATCTGAATTGGGATTAATTAAGCCCCCAGAAAGGAGCTGAGCATCTAATAGCCTGAACATAGTGTCCTTCTCTATGAGTCCTTCATGAGCTGCTCTCGTAACAGTTATTTTCCTTCCACACATTAGTGTTATTTTGCCTCTTTCTTGAAGCACCACTGGTAAAAACCTTAAGCTTGTTTCTTTGGGTACGACAGTTCTTTCAAGCAATTCCTCAAATGACAACTTTTCTGCAGTGTTGGGATCAATAAGGTCTCTAGATGTGTCCTGGCTTTCTAGGATCTTAGTATATAACGCTCCAGAAATCAGGTTCTTTTGGAAAGCTTTGTGCAAAGTTAGTGGTTCTTCTGCGCCGGCTATTTTTAAATATCCTCCAGAAAGCTGGATCTCAAGAATTTTAACAGCCAAAGATTCTGAAATTATTCCTTGCTCCAAAGCAGTCACAACGGGGATTGCGGTTGCACTCAGTTGCGAAATAACCTTCTTAGCGTTCTGCAAACCTTGCAGTTCCGATGCAACTTGTTCATCAACAAGTTTAAGGGTCTTTGCTTGTTCAAGATCAAAATTCTTTCCCGAGGTAGGTGAAATTAAACCAGATAAAATAATCTGCCTCTGTAGTAATTGGATTCCAGTGTCATAGTCAATAAGGCCTTTATAAATTGCCTGGAAGACTGAAAACCTTTCTCCGGTAGTCTGATTAATGATGCCAGCTATGACTTTGGTTTCCTAAGAACATAAAAATACATTTTTTCAGTATCCAATAAATATTAAAACATGAAATCTCTGAATTTAAATACTTATCTGTAGACGGCAATAAAAGTCATTTACTTACCAGATTTGGAGCAAGACTGTGAAAGTTAGCAAGTCTATGCAGAAATGATCTATGTCAGTGATTCAACTGCACATGGTGTGATACAAGATTGAGACACGGCATGCATCAGCAAACCAAAAGCCTACGTTCTGCACACATCAACAAGGTTAGTGGAATACAAGAGCCAATGATCATATAGTGAGTGAAAAAGACATATTCCTGGAAGACAAACTGTCATGCCATCTACGTGGTTGTGAGAAGTTAAGGATATTCAGAAAATAGTGATACCAATAGTCATGCTACTCATGTTTACAGCATACAGCACTTTTATGTCGACACCACTGTAACCACCTAAATGCATTGCAACTGGTTTGCATTGAAAGCCATCAAGTAGAAACATTTAATACACGTGATATATTTTCATATATTAAATATATTTCATATATATTTCATATATTAACTGATGCTCTGTAATGCTTTTTACAGATCATGATAGGCCTTAAGGTATTTATCGCACAATTAGTGAGAGTGCCCTTTCAAAAGTATGTAACCAGCTGAAATTTAATGAACTTTTGAAATAAGTATACAAAGCAAGAAGTATAATCTACCAAATTTTTGTAGGGTGTCAGGATTCTGAAACAGAATTTGTAAAAGATGGGTTTTAAAAAGAAAGGTAAGTGATGTATGATTTTTTTTGTTCTTAGTTCATGCAAGACACAGATTTAAAGATTTATTCATATATGCATGACTATATTTTTCCTTCTATACATTCAGTTATAATTCTTATTACACAAAAATACTGAAAATTCTCATTTAGTCCTCATTTTGTCTGATGCACCCAACTTAATGCAGGATTTTTTTAAAAAAGTATTAATATACAGTTCTATACCCATGCAATAAGTAAGATTTAGACCACACACGATCATCAGTAATATTATATAGGTTTTAGGCTACCTTTGCATCCATGTTTTCATCTTCTATATATCTTTCCTCCTCCAATTGTATCAAACCTTCATTGGATAAAAGCTTGGAACACTCTTGCAAGGACTTTATATGATTTTCCATTTCGTTTTTCTCCTCATTTGTCATTCTATAAATCAAATCAAAAATAGATTGCCGAAGCATAGAATAAGAAGCCAGAATTCTGATAAATCTTGGCTTACCAACAACCTGAACACTAAGATATTTCACTACAACATTTCTCTTTCTATAAACAACAGAACAAAACCAGAAATAATTACAATCTGAACTTGGGTTCCTAGATTCATCAACCCGAAACAAATCCTATTTAACTATTTTGCTTTATAAAAGCAGAAATTTAGAAGACTTTAGACTACATGATAGGGTTTAAACATTAGTACTGCTACATGAATAGAGTTTTCATTACAGCAAGAATACCACTTTATGCCAGTAAATCAAACCTCACAGAAGAAATAATTACAGGATTCAAAAATGAATTTAGAAACAATACAGCTGCATATGGTTGCCTGTGAAAATAATGGTAAGCAATTTGATCTGGATTATTCATTTCATTTGTAAGCTTTCTTCCTGGATGAGACTTTGCATTAAATGTACAAACTGTATTTTCTACTGTGCAGTGCTTTCAAAAAATTCCATGGATAATCTAGGCCTGAAGTATTATTTACAAAAACAAGTAGTTTTCCGATGCTACATACTGTAGAGATGTATTGCGGCCAGTGTAATATTTCTGAATGTCATGCTGAAGACTGCAAACTTGTTATTTGGGGATGGAGTGATTATTCATGCACTTCCATAGCAACACTTCACTAAAAACCATTTTACTTGTTTGGAGAAACTAGTATATTTTATTCTTCTTCACAAGCAGCTACAAATAGCCATAGCCATGACACAGCCACTTTCTAATTATTTATTAGATAAATAATTCATTATTATGTATGTAGAATCATTTCACAACAGAATGCACAAAGCTAACTTTAAAAAAACTATCATAAAAGCCAGCTCACAGCTTCCAATATGAGGAGGAGAAAATCCTCCCCTGCTTCTTCAAGGAAAATTGAGAATGACTGAAGCTGGATTCAACAAAAAATTTATTTGAGAGAATGACCGATGTACCACATACTGAGTTATAATTCCCATAACTGCATTGGCTTCCGATCGGCCTCTGAGCCCAATTCAAGATGTTGGTTGTTACCTTTAAAGCCCTACATGGCTTAGACCAGGTTGTCTTCGGGACCGCCTCCTACCACCATTTGCCTCCCAGCGCCCGGTTAGGTCTCACAGGGTTGGCCTTCTGCGGGTCTCGTCAACTAAACAGTGTAGGCTGGCGGGCCTGCGCAGGAGGGCCTTCTCTGTGATGGCTCCGACTCTCTGGAACAAACTTCCCCTGGAGATCAGGACAATCTCCAGCCTGATACCCTTCCGTAAGGCACTTAAAACCTGGCTGTGCCGGCAGGCTTGGGGCTGATGACTGTGAGAGAGTGTCTTTTTATATATTTTTAACTTGTTAACTGTTTTTTTATATTGTTTTTAACATGTTGTATGCCGCCCGGAGTCCCTCAGGAGTTGGGCGGCATATAAATTTTATTAAACTTAAACTTATTCTAAGATTTGAACTGATTGAAGATTAAGTCTAAGATCTGCTATTAAGATCAAAATTTGTGAGTGTAACATAATAAGGATCAGTGGAAATTTATAAACAGGAGGGTTGCCAAAAACTAGACAGCCACAAGCTACACAATTACAATTACATCGTAGTCATTAGAACCAACGTCTTAGTTCCCTTTTAATCATAAGCAAGTATCAGCAAAAGGAAAGTCACAATGTCTATGAAGATTCTCAATCATCCAGGTTCTGAAGGAGCTTCTTGGATGAAAAGTGAAACGTTTTCAAGGGGGAAAAAACAAGAAAGCCCAGTTGCCTTGGGGAAAAACCCCTTTGGTACAGGAAAAACCAAAATTCCTTTTAAAATTAATTCAAACCCCTTTCTTAAATTTCAGAAACTATACCTGATTCGACATATCAAAAGACTAAATGGTGTTACAAAGGTTGAAATAGCATCAATTTCAAAGTAAGTGTAACATACTTGTCACCATGCTTTGCTAAAAATATCTGTGTTCCTTGCAAAGCCTCTGATAGCTGTTCTTTCTTGGCTGATAATTCATCAGAAGAAATCTGAAAAATAAGAAAGCGCATTCAAATAGCTACAAGGCTCTAATAATAGACTTAAAAATATACTTTAAGCAATATATTTTAAGATTAAGCATAAAAAGATGTGTATTTGAAGCATATTGGCCTTTACATAATAATACAGTATAGATTGCCTTGCCTGCTTTGTCCCTGAATTTCTTGCTTTTGAACAAGCCAGATCATACTGTGTGTGTATGATACACACAGGCACACATATAAAAATAAGCCTCTCATAGATGTGCTAAGATGGGCATTCTTTTATCTTTTTTTCTTGGGAACAGAGGCCAGGAACTTAAATAAAAACTTAGAATTGATATATCCCAACGTATGCTTAATTGTGAGAGCGATGACAGAGCTACTTTAATAGAAAAGAAAAACAGTGAATTCTGTATGTAAAGTTATATTAAGTAAACATATGCTAATTACACCTCTATTTTTTTTCCCCCAAGCTGTTCTGGTCTTTGCTTTAGGTAGCTTTTAAGTAAGCCTATATTATCAAGTGAGAACAGGCTGATTTATTTGTATTTCACTTTTATTATTTTTACAATTTTATTATGATATTAAAGTGAATATACTCAATATTCCACCTATAGTTGAAGATAATTATGCATCTCAAAAGCTTATTTCTAGTTTTTTTGTTTTTTTGTTTTGCATTAGCTAGAGGAATATATGTATCACCAGGCAGGATTTTTATTTATCTGTTTGGGGGAGACGGAATGCTGGAATTACCATGGCAAATTAGGATTCTGATATTTCATTTAGGTCTGATTCTAAGTCAAGGGTTCTAAATTATACCAATCACCAGTTCTTCTTAGTTAAAAACAAAGACTGAATTAACTTTGACAAATCTTCCCCCAAAATGGACTGGAGCCAAGTCAAAGTCGTAATTATCAAACACCTTCAGACCTCAGACATATTAATAAAAACTCTTTTTGAAGAACAATCTACAACTTTCCCTTTGGGGTTCAACCCTGAACTACACATATTCTTTTCTACTGGAATTTTCACTTATTGCTACTATGAGCCTACCTTGGACATATCATTGATAGCTTGGAAATGAATGGAAGAACATTAATATGAGCTAGAAGAACTTGTAGATCTGAACGACTAAGCTTTTATTTGCTATTCTCCAGTCTTATCTTTAATTCGCTTTTGCCTAATGTGACTGACAGAAGAAAAACATTAGATGAGATGCAGTCTAAATGCAGTCTAAAGTTTATGCAGCTTTTCAAGTGTTCAAATTAATTTAAAATTATAGTAATTGCCAAATTGTTTTGAACACTAAGTGGAATATTTCATTTATTGTGGATGGACACTATCCACCAGGTTCCTACAGCAGTCATAAAAATATATACTGAAGGAATACTTGCTGTAGTTCCAAATATTTTTCTTACATAACCTAACAGTTCTACCAAAAGATTGTAATATAAATAAAGGCTAACAGCCAACAGCCATCCACAATCCTTATTACTACTGAAAGTATTTCTTTGTAGATGACACACTGTCACGTGATTAGTGTCTTACTATCCTTATCCCGGAACATCACAGCATTTACTTCAGAAAGCTGGGAGACAGTCCGTCTGAAAGAAGGGGCAGAAGAGCAAAGGGATATCCTTGTTTGTTAGCATTGGAAGTAGCTACACCTTTCTATCTTCTAGAAAGTGACTGCCCTGAATGATCCAGGTGAGTTAATTAAGGCACTAAAATAGACTCTTTGAATTGCCCATAGTGACAATCCAGGGCTATTCTCACAGGCCGTGTTTTTTTAAAGCCACTTCCGTTTTCTCTGAATGCTCCCAGGATTGAACCGTATTTTGAAACTAAGGTATAATTATGAATATCAAAATGTTCTCCCGATGGCTAATTCTGTCAGGACTGCACTGAAGAGTCTGATATATGGAGCACAATGAATATGCCTTGCTATCATAATATTGGTTCAATGTATTCTGAGAGAAATCAGCAGGGGGGAGTAGCCACACAAAACAAATCATCATCTCTTTAATTACAATGAATATCCATGACAACATTGTTTTGGATTTCTCAAAAGAAAAATATCCAGCTTACTTTCTTCTGTCTATAACTGATAAGATTTAAGAAAAAATTTGAATCCAAATCTATAAAATATGCCTCTGTTACAGTAATATTCACTGAATGGATAGAAACTAGTTAAAAGCCTTCTACTCAGGCAAAAAAAATTAAATATATCTAGCAAAAATATATCTATAATGCTTCATTCTTGGTTGAGAACTATTTTGAGGGAAATTTAGAATTAGTATGTTCAATTTATGTATTAGGTAAACATTTTAAATTTTAACAAAAGGAGGCTATTTTAATTTAGTGTAAATTAAACTTGAAGGGATTTTTAAACTTGAAGGATGTTCACACAACATACTATGCTATGATTTGTTTACCCAGATGTTGCTGAATAAACCAGAGGAAGCTGGGTTCACAAACCATACTCTACTTAGTATGAAGGTTGACTCTTCTGAGGTTATGCAATGGAAATCAGTAATGTTAGATATGCGCTTTCTATCATTTTGTTGGCCCTCTGAAAATACCATGGACTGCTGAACTGTACTTTCAAATATACCGTTATTTACTAGGAGTGGCAACCTGTGATTCATATAACCAACAGGTCCTGCTTGAGATGGTTAAAAAAAACCACATGGACATCGAAAAATTCATGCCTTAAAAAAAAAAATCCCCACAGATCACCCAACTAGACTTACAGGGTTGGCCCTGACATTCTGGAGACGTAAGTTATTTTAGCAGTCATAACCCTTGTAATAGCAATAGCACTGTATTTATATACCGCCTATCAGGGCTTGCAACCCTCTCTAAGTGGTTTGTACCCCTCATGTACCCCTCATTCCAGATAGTTTGGTTTCTTTAAACGCAGCCTCTTTCCAGATACTAGTTGGAATTGAGCAGGCGTCTTCATGGCCCATTTCCAAAATCATACATCGACAAGTGGTAAGTACAAAGTAAGGAAAACATTTTCTAAATGTTCATTACCTTATGGAATCGTTACAAGTTTATTCTTTGAGAAAACTGATTTATAAATCTAAATACTAGTATAGTTGAATATAAATTTTACGAAAATTTGAAACCAAAGGAGTGTGTTATTGGGACTGATGTAGGGCATACAAAGAATCTTGTCTGAGACCCTTCAGCTTCTTAGTATGAAGAAATGAAATAATGTGCATGAGCCAGTTGACTCCTTAATAGAACCACAGACATGCAAAAATCAAACATTACAGGTCCATGCAGCTGTTTATTATATACACTGAAGCTATGTTTTAATACCTGCTTCTTAAGAAAATCTGTTTTTTCCGCCTTTTCTCCGCTGCCTTTGTTGAGGCTCCTGGTGATTTCTGTAACCCATTTCAGTAAGTCCCCAGTTTTTTCAACATGTTCTTTCTTTTCTTCTTCCATTGATTTCTGATGAACAACCGGCATTACAAATACAGAAATATTTAAAACTGCTGGATATTAAACAATAGCTATAGACCAAACATAACTATTCTGTTAAGAAATTTATTGCGGAAGATACTACAGTTAAATAAACTTTATTTTTATCCTAGTTGCTGGTGTAAAATTATGTATGGATTGGGGGGGGGAATTAACATTTTTTAAAAATATCAACCGTTATTTGAAGATTTTTTTTTTAAAAAACCAAGATAGTCATTATGATTCATATGAACACATTCTTTTGTACAGAGCTGATTCAATGTGTATGACAGAAACCATTATTGTTGTCCCTAACAATGGGAAGAAAAACTGTTATTAAACTGCAGCTTTTGCATTAGATATAAACCCACACCTGGTATCATGCAGTTAAAGAGGTTACAACATTTCATTAATATAAAATACCTAAAACCCTTTCCCATAGATAAAATGTTGTACAATGTTTATTCATCAGGCGATAATTGATCCATCAGAAAGAAATCCTAGTTTGACAGTTGTATACCTATCTCCACTGATAATTTAAGGTTCCAATTAGAAGAAATGTAAAGACTCAAGTGCCAAAATAAAGAGAAAAAATATCATTTTAATTGATATAACAGGAGTATAAAACTGTCCTTAAATTTTTTGACTGACCAATCTTAAATGTTTAAACTAAGGTATAGTTTATAGAATATAATTCATTATCAAGTACTTAAGATTGTACTACCTTACTTTGACAGACTCAGCTTAATGGAAATTTGCATATTCTAACCTTTTTAATTTATTTTTTCATATAATTTATCGATGAACCCCTGCAAGTTTATAATTCTATGTTTTACTATTCCCTGAAAATGGGCAGTAGTTATGAAAATAAGCATTTAAGTGTCATTATGAGAGAGTCTACACACTTAGTTCTCTACAGTACGTAACTTTGGTGGAAATCCTGAAATTCATGATTTTTTAATAACTTACACTGATTTGATTACAATGGAATATATTTATTTAAAATAAATAAATTTAAAAAGTTCAGCTGGAATGGCAAAAACCAGATTAGAATGAAGTGAAACATCAATATAATTCATCTTTTTATAAGCTACTATTTTTATTTATAGAAAACAGAAGCACAATCCAATCATAACTGAAGTACAGTTACATTATGAGAAAAATTAAGCATGAGTTTAAATCTTCCACAGAAATCAGTAAAACATAGAAATATCTTAACTTTTATTGTGTTCTAAGGTTACAAAGCTTACAAGCATAGAGCAATACTAGATTTAGAGTATGCAAACAACCATATATAAGCAAAGCCAAAATGTATTGCAAGGTTCAGGGATTGAGTGATTTTTTTTCCCTCCACCATGTTGTACAATTATATAAGTGGGAATTATTTCTATGATGTGACAGTTTTGTCCCTTACCACAGAATGGAACTTAGTTCCAACAGAAGAGAATATCTGTAGCTCAAGGTTGAACTGTGGAGTCCTCCATGCAGAGTTTCTGAACTTGGTTGTAAACTTGCAAACATTCAACTACCCAATGAGGTAATGTCATCAGTGCTAGTGACTGTGGGGTATGCTTCCTATTTACTCTTAAGAATAATCTGTAGTTATGAAAATTTTGTCTCAAAAAATAGACGGCCAGGTTAGCTTAGTTACTGGGTAGAATAATAAAGCCTTGATATACCTGAGGTGATCAGCTCTGAGGCTTCTAGCAAGCGTAGCCCTGTATGGCAGTCAAAAATAGCTCCCTGGAGAGCTTCCTGATAGGTTAATTGCTTTTTTGTCTTAGGGCACATCAGGCTTTTCATGTAGAATTTATCATCTTGAGTTTTTGTGGCAGTAACAGCATCAATTAGGCCATTCTTGATGGCATCCTCCATTGACAATCTAGAATGAGATTTGGGGTCTATCAACCCACCTGTTAAATGCTGATATTCCAAGCAGCGAGTGCCTACTTCTTTGTCTAGAAGGTTTTTATTTATTGCTTCGGTGACTGAGATAATACTGTTTGATAAAGGGTGCTTAATGCCGGTGAAGACCAATTCACACTGCTGAAGGTGTTTAGCACATGCCTCATCAATTAACTCCCTTTGCAAGGCTTCTGCCACTGGGTACCTCTTTCCAGTCAATGGATCGATTACTCCTCCTGTGCAGGTTTGAGCCTCCAGACACCTCAGCGCAGTGTTTCTGTCCACCAGGTTTTTACGAGAAGCTTTTACAATAGCCATTCTTTCATTTGTCTCAGGCAGCCAGACCCCGGCAATGGGACTCTGGAGATCGGTATGCGGCTTGGAATTGGTCAACAAAATGTCACCAAGCTCACTAGCTGCAAGATGCCCTTCCTTGTACTTACTGACTGACAGTCTGTCTATTTTGCCAGCAATTAAGGCCTCATCAATATTGAACTGCAGACCCGTTTTCAGGTCTGTCAGAACAAAGTAAGAATTTCCACTGGCATCAAAGCACGTGGACTCTTTCCACTGAAATTCCTGTCCAGATAGCTCAAGGTATGTACTTTTGTCTATCAGGGACTTTTTATATGCCTCATAGGAAGTCATTTCTGCACCGGTGTTAATGTCAACCACAGATACCTTATGAATCTTTTCTGCGGATGGAGTGCTTATTTTCCTCTCCCCAACCGGAAGCAGGAAGCATTTGCTAGCTACATCAAGCACACACAATTTCAGCAGGTCGTTATAATACATGGCTTGCCTGTTACTGGGATTCTCAAAGCTTTTTTTGTTACTGGAAGGTTCGTGTAAATATTTCAACGTTGTGTTATTCAGCAAGCCTAGCTCGACTGCAATCTCAGGAGGAATACGGACGCTTCTGACAGCGTCAATAACTCCCCCAGTGGCAATCTGAGCCTCAAGAATGTTTTTGCCCTTTTGTCTTTCTAAAATCCTACTTTCCACGGCTTGGTAAACAGACAGCTTTTTCCCAGAAAACAGATAACCTAAAACTGCCTTCTCTGCCTCCAGAAGCCTAGTTTTCCATTCATAATCTACCAGTCCGCTGATGACTGATTCATCCACTGAGAATTTTTTACCAGTTATGGGATCAATGATGAAACCTGTGGCAACCTGGGCTTCTAACAATGCTAGAGCTGATGTTTTATCAATTACTCTTTGTTTAGCTGCGGAAGCAAGTGAGACTTTATTTTTGCTAGCTTCTATGTACAGCCCAGCTACTGCAGTAGGCTTTGTTAAAAAAATCTCAAGGTCTTTTTGCACCTCAGCGATGGCCTTCTTCCCTGAGTGGAGCTGTCCAGCTGTGGTCAAGTCTAGAAGCTTAACTTCAATCAACTGCCTGGCATTTACTTCCTCTCGGAGGCCTTGAAATTTTATCTTATCATATTCAGTAGGAATCTCCTTGGTTTGCTTCTCCTCTAAGGCAGTACTGATCTTTGAAACATCTTCACTCCTAAACCCTTCTGATGCTCTGTATCCCTCAAGAAGTCTTCCTTCATTACCAAATGTCTTGCCATTTTCTTGATTATATGTAGAAGCTTCAGCATGTACACCATACTGCTTGCTGTTCACTATCTGTAAACAGGAATTTTTTTTAACATTGTGAAGGATATTATATTTAGAAAGCAACATCATATATTACAGTAAGTGGGAGGGAGGAATGCAGCATACAAACAGCAAAGAAGCATCAGCCAGTTTGTTAGTGCTGACAACACGGAAGCTGTATGAGCAGAAAAGCTGAATGGAAAAAGAAAGAATATGCTTTGGTGCATACAATTGAAAAATTGCAACTGGTGATCATTACTCCAGCTAATAGGTATGTGTCATGATCCACAATAGTCGGACTGTAGCCAAAACTGGACATTGGTGTGTCCAAGGGAAAGTCATCTTTTACAAATGTACAAAAAATCTATTTAAAAAATCTAAAAGGACAAAAATACAAGCTTAGTGAAGGGTGAATGTGCCACACAATATAAGTGACAAGTGGAAGAGAGGGAAAACACGCAGGGGGTTGGGGTGGGATTAGTAGGGAATCCTGAACAGAAACTTTTTTTTAGGAAGGGGCATTTTTGTTGCAAATCTCATAATGTAGATGTTGATTTGAATTCTGCGTATTTATCTTTACAATAACATATACACATTATTAACCAGACATGTAGGTGAAAAGTACACCTAAATAAATATGTTTTTTCTATTGTTCTGATACCACCTTTTGAATAAATGGAGAACCTTCAGAAGAAGAAAGGAAAAGTGCTAAAGAATGCTTAAAGGCAGAAAGTACAACGAAGGCCATAAATATCAAATTGTATGGTGTACCTCCAGTGGATGCAGTTGTTTCCCTAATCCCATTTCATAATTTTCTTCATGTCGTGAACTGAGGAATTTGCCATCTCTCAAATTATCTATTTCTGATAATCTTGTGGCAGGTTTGTTGTTATCAATGTTGATTTCAAATTGTGTACTTGTTTGGGAAACATACTCCGAATACGATTGTTGGTTTACTCCACTTCCCAAAGAGTGAGCGACTCCAGACAGCTGAAAAGGCTTTTCTCGTGACAACGAATCAGTGGAAACCATTTGCATTTTCTGAGCTAGTAGCTGTTCAGATTTACAACCTGGGCTGCTTATCTCAGTTTGCCTTCTTCTTAATAAAGGAGAAGTATTTGTACACACTTTACGTTGTTCAAAATCTCTCAGAGAGGCATCTCCCAAGTAACTGTAGTCAAGTCCTTTCAATCCAAAGTCCAACTGGATGTTCTTTTTGTTGATCTCGTTCTGAAACAAACGCAACTGATTGCAGTGCTCTCTTTTCTGCAGATCTATTTGGTGCTTCAAGTGTTCCATTGTTCGTTTCTGCATTTGGAATTCCTCTTCTAGTTTGCGGTACTTCTGCAATTGTTCCATTTCTGCATGTTTCCCTTGTTGTAGCTGATCACGGCATTTTTGAAGTCTGTTCTGCAAATCTTCAATCTGAATCTGATACATTCTGATGTTTTCTTGAGCCATGTGCTTCTCTTGCTGCAAAGTGATGCATTCCATCCTTATGCCTGAAATGTCATTTTCAGCAATGTTGTGCGATTCCAAGAGTTTATCAAATTTCTTCTTAAACTCTTCAGCAGAATGCTTATATTTAATTGACTCTTCCTGGAGCAATGCCATCTTTTTACGTGCCGTTTGCTCATCTAAAGTCTTCTGGTGGAAATCATCTTGCAGCTTCTTTATCTTATTGTTGAGTTCTTGAATATGAGCTTGTTGCTGCTGGATTTTCTGCTCGTTCATTTTAATTTCCATAGTGAATGTACCCACCTGAGTGTTCAGGTTTCTTAGCTCCATCTCAGTATTCATGTTATAAGTGATATCCCTGTCGCATTTCTGCTTATACTCATTAATTACATCTTTTGCATTGACTAACTCATCTTCTAATCTCTTGATTTTATCCAAGTGCTCTTGCTCAATTATTATCTGTTTGTGCAGCTCTTCATTTGTAATACGGAGCTGCTCCTTGAAGCTATCGACCAAAGCTTTTAATTCGTCATTTTTCCTGTCAATAATCTGTCTCTCCAGAACTATCCTCTCTGATTCAGTGTGCACTTCAGTCATCATAATCTTGGTTTCACTATTCCACCTGGTAAGCTCCTCCGCCTTTTGCTTTAATTTTTCTACCAAGTGATTACTGTCGGCTAAGTCATCTTTCAGTCTTTGAATAGTCAGCTGGCTCTCTTTTTCTTCCCTTGTTTTTTGAAGCAGTTGCTCCTGCAGTTTTCTAAATTGCTCCTGCAGATTGCTTGCTTCCCCTTTACATGATATAGTTCTCTGTTCAGCTATCATTTTCTCTTGTTGAAGAGAGGCAATCTGTGAACGCAACTGCTGAGCAATAATTTCGATTTCTGTGTGTGTCCTTGTCAATTCCTCCAGCTCCCTCTTTAACTGTGCCTTTTCCTTCTGAAGTGACCTCAGGTCTTCTTGATAATTCATATTGATTCTTTTAAGCTCCATGGATTCTTGCATTACTTCTTCAGCTTTGCCTGTGGCTTTCTGCAGCTGCTTGTCGAGTTCTTTTAGTTGTTCCAAGTAACCTTGCTCAACCAGTTCTTTCTGGTCCAACTCTATCTTAAGGCGCCTGAGAGAATGATTGGCTTCATCTAGTTTTTCTTTTAATAAACGAGCTTTTTCTTCAGAGGATGCATTCTGTAGCTCAAGTTCATGAAGTTCGTATTTTAAATCCTTAATTATTTTTTCAGACTTCTTGTTGGCCATAGTTAGTTCATCTACTATTTGTTGGAATTCCTCTATGTTCTTTATGTCTTGCTTTTCTCTGAAAATGTCTGAGCAAGTTTCTCTTCCTATTATAGTAATTTGCCTTCTGATGTCAGTTATTTCCTTTTCTCTGAACTTGTTTTTCACTGAACTACCTTGTAGCTCGAGATCACGTTCCATTTCCTTAATTAGTTTCAGAAGCTTCTCTTCTTCAGCTGTTTTTTTCTTCAGCTCTTCCATTAAAGCCTTTTTTTGCTGCTCCAGGTCCTGAAGACTTGTGTCTTTCCTTCTCAAATGTTCTTCAAAGGTTTTTCGAATCATGTTGCTTTCTTCTAGTTGAATTCTGAAAGCCCTAAGGTTTTCTTCAACCGCATTTCTTTGAACCTCAGCTTTCAAAGTGAGCTGTTTCACACGTTCTAACTCCTGTTCTGCAGCTTCTTTCTCTTTAAGGACATCCTCTAACTCCATGGAAATTCGCTTCACTTCTTGCTCAGCCTTAGCTTTCTGAAGACAAATCTCTTCAATTTTCTTCTGCTGCTTTTTAAATTCCCTTTCTGCATCTTCTTTGGCTTTTGGAAGTTCTTCCTCCAGCTGCAGCTTCTGTTTCCTTATCTGCTCCAGAGCCTTCTCGAGTTCCCTTATTCTTGCCATAAGTTTCTTGTTCTCATTCAACACTGCCTTCTGCTGTTCTTCCAGGTTAGAAAATTCCCCACGTACAAGGGCCTCCTTGTTTTTCAAGGTCTTAAAAGTAAAATAAGAAAGAAGCATTACTGTTTGTTTTAATATAGTACTGAAACGTGTTGAAATGGTTAAAAGCATGGTGGCAAATACTTACACTATTACCTACAGCATATTTCAGCAACACAGACTGCTGCCCACCACCACCACTGTCCCATTCAGAAAGACACCACAAGAGGAAAGAAAAAGCTGCAGTGAGGAGTCCACCAACTGATGTCCTCAAGAAGAATTCTCTGCTCATTCAGGACAAGAGCTGTTCAAGGATTGGAAGTTTCTGCCCCAAAGCAGACTTGCATGTGTCTCTGCTTAAAAGCTAAAATAGAATAACTTCTCAGCAATACACATCATGCAAGGGGGGGAAAAAAGCATTTCGGCGTGTTAGGGTTAGTTGAATACGAAAAGAAACGTTTTAGTGCATAGGACAATTCTTGATTCAGTTTGAAAATACTTTCATAAACTTGAGGGCCCTGAAAGCTGATTTAATTAGGGAATAAGCATATCCTTCTACTATAATAATCGTTATTTAAATCCATGTAGTAAATTTTTGTCATTTATTTGTCTATCCAAAGGAAAACAGAAGAACCTTATTCTAAAATTGTACAGCATTTTTTTCATACACCTGAGTATACACGCTAGCACACTGGTGCCAGTGCAAAGTCACCTTTACCTACTTCTGCTTCCCTATTTAACAGAGTCATATTCAATCAAAAAACTATTTAAACAGAACTGAATTTCCATCAGATCTCAAATGATAGCGCTAAAATTTTACTTTCATGTACAAGTTCTAAAGAAACAGCAACATGTTGCAGCACTATTTTTAGAATTTCATAATTATAGTTCCACTGTAATCCTCTAATTCTGGAAGCACAGGATATACAACCAAGAGTGTTTTTGTTAAAAGTGATTGGATCTATGCCATTCATAGAGTAAATCCACTGAAATTACGATTTTATTTATGTATAATATAAGATTCACATTGCTGTACTTTATATTTAAATATAAACCAATTATAAATAAACGATTAGGCAAATCGACCACATATCTTTTATAAATCTTACAAGGCTATTTGGAATTAGTTTGAAAGCAGTTAAACCCACAGGCATCCTACAACTATACTTTAAGAAACACTGTTCTAGGGAATCATCTTTATGTTGGTTTCAAATTACAGAACAGTATTTGTTTTTCTGGAAGGTGACTAAGCAAACTATTCAGTCAAAACTGGACATTCTGACTTGTTAATGAGAGATTGGGTTTCTCATTATCTGACAGAACTATATATGGAAAAGACAAATCATCAATTCCTTCTGCGTCCTTAACAATGCAATAAAATTTATCTTTAACATAACTTTACATAAAGGAGCTAATTTTATGGATTAGTTTTAAATCAGAATTATTAAAGAGCCAGTATGGCATACAAAATGCATATAATATGCAGTTATTACACTAGTTTCAATACTACTGCCTATAAATAACATAAAGCTGATAAAGAAATTCTGATATTTACATTTTCACCTAAAGGTGTAATTGCAAGTTTATTGTTCTACTGTTCCTTTGATAATATCTATTGACTTACCTCTTCCTCCTCTAACCTTTTCAAAGAGTCACCAGCAAACTTTATATATTGAGTCATCAAGGTTACCAAGGCTGTGTAGCGTGTTCGTAAATCCATAAACTAAAATGAAACAGAGGAATAGCTGAAAATATGACAAATAAAGAATGTAGCTTCCATTATGATTTCTGAAAGAAAGGGAAGGTGTTTTGTGATAAAGCTTGAGAAATGTACTACATCTATCAGTCATAAAAAAGGGGGCTTCAGGAGCCAATGTAACAAGGCTGTGGAATAGAATTGCCTTCTATCTGTCTTGGGTGGCCTCAAGTAAATACTACAGATGATGTCAGGAATGAAAGATGAGGAATCATTGCATCTTGACAATTAGCCTTGGTGGCACAGTGGTTAAATGCAATATTGAAAGTAAACTCTGCTTGTAGCTTGGAGTTTGATCCTGATGGGCTTGAGACTGACTCAGCTTTCCATCCTTCAGAGGTCGGTACAATGAGAACCCAGATTGTTGGGGGCAATATGCAACTAATGCTGACATTGTAAATTGCTTAGAGAGTGCTGTGGGATAGTATATAAGCCTAAATGCTACTGCTATCATGGAATTCATTTTTTAATTCTTAAAATCCTCATATTTTAAACTATTAGCTTCAGTAATCATATGCAATACAGCCTAGCAGTGTATTCTAAATGAGACCTCTTATCATTCATTATAAGGGCTTGGTGGCGCAGCGGGCAAGAACGCTGTACTTTGTTATTAAGTATTCAGCTCCCAGCTGCCTGCAATTTAGCAGTTTGAATCCCACCAGGCTCAAGGTCAACTCAGCCTTCCA
>JANHJO010001166.1:462370-475362 GCA_032468235.1 Pseudoxyrhopus heterurus | reverse complement strand
GACTCGAGTATAAGCCGAGGGTGGATTTTTCAGCCCTTTTTGAGGGCTGAAAAACTCGGCTTATACTCGAGTATATAGGGTACCCTTGCAGGACTACTTTCTTTGTGGGGAAAGAAATAATCAAAGTACTTAATAATAACTTTTATTAAAATATATAAAATGAACCCTGAGAGGCAGATAAGGCAAAATTTTAATCTTCAGTAGCATCAATTTATTTAGAATAGTTGCTGTCTTGTTATCACCATAGCTCTTACTTTCCAGGCAGCTGAAGCTCATACTTCTTGGCTGGCCACCATGAAACTGCTATCTCTCTGTATTTTACCATGCTGAGTATGTATTGAGTAAGAAGCAATTACCAAATAGGAAATCCACTGATGCTCATCCAGACAAGCATCATTTGCTATTAATTTCACAAACACCTAAAAAGATGAATTACTCACTTGTAACAAACATTTACAATGGTGCTGGTAGAATTGTTCATATTCAAGAGCATTTTCTCATAGAAATGTTAACCTCAACAGGCATTTTAAAGATTTTATTTTATTTAAAATATTTAATTATTATACCGTAAACTTTAAGGGTAGTTTCTAAATATAAAATAAAATATATCAAGCATGTTTTAAAAAGCACAAAATCTTAAAGTGCATTTTAAAATTCTTTTCAATGGCCATGTACAGTATTCATTTCTTGTTCACATACCTCTCGATGAAAGATCCCTTGTTCCCACATTCTCTCAATAGCCATCTCAAACTCAAGCTGTTGCAAGTGCCACACGAGAATGAATTGATTAGCCTAAGGGCTGCACAGCTGAAACCTTTTCATACATTGATATAAAGTCAAAACCCAAGAAAATGATAAGCATCACAGTATGTCATTAAACATAACCAATGAAAATTAAAAACCTTACTATATACTAAGTCAGCTGCATTTCCTCTCTATGAAATCCAGAATTGAACTAGATTAGTTTTTTCCCATCCATTTAAATTTCATCTCGACCAATAAATGTATCCCAAAACTCAGAAACGCTACATTCTAAACTAAAATATTCTTGAGTAGATATATAAACTACAATGACAGAAGAGAAATTAAGATCTAACCTAAGCAAGAATAAATCTTGCTATGCCTTTCCATATTTTAAGTGTGATTTTTATCATCCCATCTATGCTATACTTAGTCAAGTATGGTGGGGAAAGGAGGAGGAAGAAATATTTTATATGTCTATTATATTCAGTTATTTATAAAAAATAAAGGCAGGATTTTAAAAAATCTAATAGTAAACAAGCAAATTAAAAATGATAGGAACAAGAGAACCAGAACTTTTTCTTCATATAAAATTGGTTTCTTAAGGCTGGTTTTGAGAGCAAAGAGCAAATACTGTAGTATAGGATAATGGGAGTGGGGGAGAGAGAGAGAAACCACCATCACCTCCCCAACACACACCCCATTTCTGTTTAAAATGCATTCCTTACATGCTCTTGGGCGTTACATAGTTACCAGCAATTTAAAATGTTCATGTTTCAGATTCATAATGTCAAAACATAAGATATTTCTTGTTCACAATATGCAACTACAGTTTCTAAGAATGCATAAAGAAATCCTTGATGCATGAAGTAACAATTACCCATTCAACATATGGCTGCAGACCCACAATTCTTATGATTCAGAAGGCACACAGGACGTCCATTAAGAACCAGCAAAGAAGCAGCATTTCTCCCAAGTATGAGGCTAAGCTAGCCCATTAGAACATTGCTACTGGCTGCTATCCTGCCCTTATGCACTTAAACCATAATAAAATCAATTGCTAGCACTTAAACATCTCTGACTCAGTGCAAAAATAAAACCACTGAATCTTGGCAAAGTCAGACTAATGTAACTAGGCTGCTCTAGGATAAGAGAAGTTATGATCCAATCAAAGAGTGTAATTTTTGAAATGGCAACTTCCTAAAAATAACCATTTCTAAAAATCTGGTGATATTAAACATGCTTTGTCCTAAGAGCGTATTTCAGAACTGCAATGCCATTAATGGTTAAGATTCAATTCAACAGTTTGGTAGCGTAGAGGCAAGCCGTCCCAAAATTGCTGGCAAATAAAACAAAGGTCAATATTTAAGTGTTCTATGTGAACCCCCTTCTGCCAACCTAGCAGTTCGAAAGCATGTAAAAATGTAAGTAGAAAAATAGGGACCACCTTTGGTGGGAAGGTAACAGCGTTCCGTGCACCTTTGGCATTTAGTCATGCAGGCCACATGACCACGGAGACATCTTCGTACAGCGCTGGCTCTTCGGCTTTGAAACGGAGATAAGCACCGCCCCCTAGAGTCGAGAACGACTAGCACATATGTGCAATGGGAACCTTTACCTTTTACTTTTATGTGAACCCAGAGCTAGTAGAAATATAAATTAGGTGCAGGACAGATCAACATGATGTGCAACATGGTAACCATGGCAAAAGAATTGGAAGATCATCTGTATTCTTATTACTTCCGTACCAGAGTTGTGATATAGCAGTACTGTATCTGTCAATCACATAAGGAATGGTTCTATATACTAAATATCTTATTATGTTAGTTCAATAGGGAGCTTTGGAGGTTTCTTTTAATCAATGCAACAGTAAATCCTGGAAGTCAACAGCATCAAAATGGTAGGTGTGACCAGGCAAGTCGAAGCTCTGTCTGTTTTAAATGTTGCCATGCAAATTGCATGCATGTAAAAGGGGCAGAATTTTGACTGCCACCCATTACACCTGGCACTTTGATACTCTTGATGCCCCCTCACCCCACTGCGGACACCCTTGGCATTTTGTTTTCATTTTAAGATCTATCTCTTGTATGTAAATGTTAAATGCCTTGTTTAAACAAGATGTTCAAACAATAATTACAGATTTACCAGCAGTTATAGATTAAGATGATTATCAAACTGATTTGGAATTACAACATCTCAGTGCTATTCATTAAAGCAATCAGTCTTATTTCAAAGGTCTTTCAGATGTCTTTATTTTGCAACTGCTTTAAATGTTGATTGTAGCACTTGAATATATTTTTACTGGTTAACAAGTAGGGACAGGATGAGGAAGAAAAGATTACAATGGAAATTATAGTATCCATGTGTGGTAACAGAAAATAAGCTATAATGTAAAATATGGACTATACAGCTATCTTACTGAAATGGAAAAAAGTATAGGCAAAACTTTGGAATTTTTGTAATATGATTGACCTAATGTAGTTGTGAAGCAAGGAATATTTCATACTAAAATGGCTTTTTTGCAATATTCTTCCACATTTTGATTCTCTATAATATCAAGGTACATGATAAACGGGGGGAAATGCTTTCTTTTCTCAGCCAACACTGTTTTTAGATATTCTCATAGTTAATCTTACCAGGCTATTCCCAGATAGTACACCATCTTATGTTCATGTTCTCTGAATCTTAGTATAAAATAAGCCACTTATCTCCCATATGAAGTGCTTCAAGTGACTAATCTTGTGGTTGTTATCATGAAAATCAATAAAAGCTCTGCCTAAAATAAGCACATCTAGCATTTGTTTTGCTATAATCATCATGAATTATCTTTGCAGCTAGATTATTATTTTTGGAGTTATACTTTCTTGAATTAGTCATAATTAAGCTATTTTTGCTCTGCTAAGGCGCTAGAATCACAAACATGGGTACTTGGAGGGTAACCATGGCAAAAGAATCTGTATTCTCATCACTGCCGTACCAAAGTTATGATATGACAGTACTGTATCTGTCAATTACATAAAGAATGGTCTATATACTAAATATCTTATTATGCTAATTCAATATTGAGCTTTATTTAGTCAAAACTAAGTTGCACATGTGTGTGCTCTATAAACCATCCTTCCAACTTGCATGCATGTAGAGCCCTATTTACAGATTCCCAGTCTGTATGACCAAGAAAGGGCCATAGGTCTGGGTAAGGCTATCCTAATTCAGCCATGCACACAGAGGTCTGCTGCCTGCTCCTTGCAGATGAAAAACAGAGCTAATTTTAGCTCCAACTGGTATAAAATGTCACAACCAGCATAACTGGGTACTGTAAGTTCATCTTAGAGTAACGAGGTTTCCGCCCCATCACAGTAATCTTTTAAAGAAATCAACAGGCAGATCATGTATTTTTGCTATTATTTTTTAAGCACCTGTGTTTATTTAGAAATACAACAAAAGCAAAATTACCAGATATTAAATGTAGTAAAAAGTTTGCTTACTCTAATCCTTTAACTGAATCAGCACATTTCTACGGATCATGTTCTGCAGTCATATTCTGCAGTTTCATTCCTAATCAAGATGATTTAAATACCATTTTCATATTTTGTGCTATGGGATCTCACATTGCCAAGATTATCAAGAGATTTTTTTTTTAAAAAAGGTTGCAGGCAAAGAATACCACTCCAATGTAAAATATTTATTATAAATCAATGGCTGGAGTCTTTAGTTGTAAGTTCGTTTTCAATATGATACCTGAACTTATTGCTTCAGGTTGTTCCAGTTATCTATGAAAATAATCAATGTCAATGGATATCTTTGCATATGCTTAACTGTAGAATTACTACTCTACACTAAAATCTTAAAAAAGCAAGAGAGCTCTGCATTCACCTTTGACTTCCAAAGTATTAAGCCACCAGTATAAATTACAGAAAAAAGGGGTCTCATTTTTATTTTAGAAATATATTTTTAAACCTTCAAGAAATACAGCAGTAATTCTGCGTAAGAATTCTGTCCAGTGAGCTTTGATTCTCAAGCTTATTTGTTGTGCATCAACACACTTATGCAAGTCTGAAGAGTTTTTTCTAAAGAGATCCTCAGGTTTTATCATAACACACCCTATATATTACTGTTTCTTTAGACAAGATGTATGCAAAGTAAATAAAAACCAAAACTTCAGAAATCCACTGTACCACACTGAACAATAGTAATTCTGCAAAGTCCAAATATTTTAATATTACGTTTTACAATTTATGATTTAAATAGTAATTTCTTTTGCTTTTCAAAATTGAATATAAAGTCTGCATGAAATATTTTCTCCCAAAGGGAAAAAAACCAAGGCGTTGTCTTTTTTAAAATATTCCAAGCATGCACCGATATGACATTCATAGATGTTACTCTTTTAACCAAGAGTTCATATTAAGTGCATTTAACTTTAAACATATTACAGGTACACATTATAGGAAAATATACTTTTAAGTTACTAACTCTGTAGGTAAAAGTATTTTTGATCTTGTTGCTTCAGACAATGAGTGGGGGAGAAAGTTCAACACTGACTTGTATCAGTTGGGTTTCACCACTTAAATTAAGTGCCTAGTTCTCTGACTGAATTTATGTATCATACCAAGCTATACTTTAATCATGCTCTACTGCATAAATTACAACTGAATTACAACTGAATTTATGTTAAAATATTGTCATAAATCGTAATACATGAACCACAGTGGCTGGAACCAATATGTAAACATTGATTCACAAAGCACATGTATATAATGTAACGTTTTGGTATTGGATGAAATTTTGTGTTTTCTTAATCATGAATATTAGGCAAACTCAGACATTATGACTTGGCATCCTCTATGAACCCAGTTGGCCTTATTCATCTAACATTCCAGATTAGTTTTTTGAGGAATATTTAGCTTGAAATGTTAGATGAGTAAGGCTAGCTGGGTTCATAGAGAGGGCTAAGTCATAATGTCTAAGTTTGCCTAATAATTGTCCAAACTCAACTCTTCCTATTTTTCCAAACCTCAGTTGCAGCTCTCTATGTGATCTGAATCAAAACAGAGAATTAATGTCTTATGAGCCCGGCTGGTGCAGTGGTAAATATGCAGTATTACAGGCAAACTCTGCCCACATCCTGGATTTTATTCCTGACGGAGCTCAAGATTAACTTAGCTTTCCATCCTTCAGAGGTCGTAAAATGAGGACCTACATTGCTTATGTTTATTGTAAACCACCAAAGGAAGGTTGTAAAGCACTATGGGGCAGTGTATAAGTTTAAATGCTATTGCTGTTTGAAATAAAAAATAGACGATCTGTAGGAGAATTTTCAGAAAACACAGTAAACTGACAAAATATGTAAATACTGTATTCTGTTTAAATTAATGTTTATTTATAGATGACCTAGATTAAATATTCTGCAAAAGTAGGCAATGATAGGAAACAAAGAACAGGACAGAATTATATAATTTATTTCATTCATATTCATCTTCAAGTATACAAAGATTGATAGAAGAGAGAGATTCTGCCCCATATGAAGCAAATGAATTTTGCCATATGGTTACTTTAGATACAATTATTACCTGTTCCAAGAAAAATGCAGATTACACACCAGATTTTATTTTGCTATTATAATTTTATTTATATCCCATCTATATTTTATTTTTTTATAAATAAGGCAGCAAACATACCTAATATTCCTTCCTGCTATTTTCTCCACAACGATCTTGTGAGATAGGTTTGGCTGAAAAAGAATGACTGTCCCAAGGTCACCCAGCTGGCTTTCATGGCTAAGGCAGGACTAGAACACTTGGGTCTCCCCATTTCCAGCCTGGTGCCTTAACCACCAAACTAAACTCTCTTCATGTGTCCCACCTTAGATTCTTGTTAAGCCATGGTTTATTTTAATTCCAATTTAAACAAAAGCCTTTATCAAAGTCATCTTTTGCAGATGACTTAGTTATTGCTGTTGTTGGGTTTGGTTTTTTTTTTGCAAGATCCAAAGAATACTATGGAATATTTGATGAAATTTCCAATTAATGACAGGTTATCCGTTTATCCACAGAGTTAATTTTGACATTTATGAGAAAAATGTCATGAGAAAATACCATGGAAGCAGTTTATAGAAGTTATTTTAAATATTTATTATGCCTCTAATAATAGGAACAACAAAAACCTATTCACATCCTATGTCAATTTTATATCAAGCAGGTAAAAGTATATTTCAGCTAAATATTAATGTTCCCTTAATCAATTTTTAATTAAATACAATTAGGAGGACCAATAGATTGAAAATAGTAATTACCAGGTAGTCCTTGACTTACAACCATTTGTTAGTGACTGTTCAAAATTACAAAGACACTGAAAAAAGGGACTTATGTTTTTAACGCTTACAACCTTTGCACCATCTTCATGGTCACATGATCAAAATTTGGCCGCTTGGCAAAATTGCATGTATTTATGATTGTTAGTGACCTGGGGTCATGTGATCATCTTTTTCAACCTTCTGACAAATGAAGTCAATAGGGAAGCCAGATTCATTTATCAACCATGTTACTAACTAAACAACTGCAGTGATTCACTTAACAACTGTGGCAAGAGAGGTCATAAAATGGGGCAAAACTCAGCAATGGAAATTTTGAGCTCATAATTTTGGTCATAAGTCAATGACTACCTGTATTATTTATATGATGATTTTGCTAAATGTTCAAGGCAGATAATAAACATTATCTAATTAAAACCTTGAAAAAAAATCCAATTCTATCCAATCCATACCTTAAAAGGATCTCTGAGATTCTAAAACAAACAGAAAATGAACATGAACCCATAGTAATTCAGCTTCATGTTAGGTATCCCTCACTTAATAATTCTTCTAAGCCTGTCCCTATCCTTATCCCCAATTTATTCCTTTGCACCATACTATTCAAAATAAAGGCTACAAAGATTTGGAGGAAATATCAGCATCAATGTATGAACAGCTAGCTGTCAGAAGGTCCTATCATCAAATAAGAGCATAAACCAAGGCTGTCAAACTCAAGGCCTGGGGGCTGGATCCTGCCCACGGGGTGCTTAGATCTGGCCCGCTGTTTCCAGGGACACCCTGGAAACAGTGAAGGACTGGCCCACAGTGCCTTTGCCAGCAAAACTGAGCTTGCGAGGGGCACGGGTGGCCCTCCCGAGCTCTGTTTTCACTGGCAGAGGGCGGCAGGAGGCAGTCACGGCTGAAAATGGAGCTCAGGAGCCAGTTTTCTCCGGCAGAGCACATGGACCACCACAGACGCCCCCAACACAAGTGACATCAACTTGGCCACATCCACCATGGCCATTCCCACCCTGGCCCCCGAAGTCAAACACAACCCTGATGCGGCCCTCCATGAAATCAAGTTTGACACCCCTGGCATAAACTTTCATTTGAACATTTGATGGATTAGTAGCTAATTCCATGTTTGCTAGTTTCTTGCTTTGGATAGTGGGATCCTTATCTCACTAATTCTTTAAAATGCTCTTATCAGATCATTATACTATGTTCATATTACAGATTTAATGGTGAGGAATGAGGCTGAGAGATCACAGATTGCCAAGAACATCAATCCCAGTTAAACTGAGACTTGATGAAATGTTTTATTCCAAAGAAACTGATTCATAAAAGAAAACATTTTCTAAATGTGAGCTCATTTGAAGGATAAACTCTTTTTTTAATTGGTGCATGATATCTTCAACAAAATTGGATTGGTTCTCATTTCCAACTATGAAAGGAGAGAGCAAATTTAATTAACATGCTTCTGTCATTTCAGCATAACTGGTCCAGGTCTCATGATAAAACCGTTATTTCAGCTCAAGGGCATGTATCATTAATAAATACTTTGTAAATAAATGAAAAGTACATGCAAATATGTTGCAAATAAAAAAAATCTATGCTCACATATTTTCACACGATTCTACTTCCCTACTGAAACTGTCAAGAATACACTTTTAGACTATTGGGATTTTTAAGCTAAATGTTTCATTCAAGGCATGGTTTTGTTACATCATAATTTAAATATGGTATCTTGTTCTGTCACTTTGATTTTGAACCATTGAGAAAATTAATATTGTCTTTTAAAAAGGAAAGTTAAGTAGACTGTAGCATTAAAAAAGCAAAGGCATCACTTTGAACCATTTTCAGAGAAACAGCAAAGAAGCTATTCTCTGTTCATGAATAAGTGGTTGTATTTATACTTAATTCTGTATCAACCGAGAATTCAAATTTTTCTTCATCAGAAGCTCCAGAACACAGGTGTCAAACGTAC
Source organism: Pseudoxyrhopus heterurus (assembly GCA_032468235.1). Lineage (NCBI taxonomy): Eukaryota > Metazoa > Chordata > Lepidosauria > Squamata > Pseudoxyrhopus > Pseudoxyrhopus heterurus. The sequence continues at coordinate 466,348 of JANHJO010001166.1, read as the reverse complement.
GGCATCACATTGTTGTTACGTGACGTTTCGGACATTTTTCTCCTTCGGGGAGCTGGGATGGGCGTGGCCTGCACATGATGCATCTGGCCCACAAGCCGCCAATTTAACACCCCTGCTCTAGAGATTCTATGTAGAAAATAGCAAAAATGTTAATGTATCAGATGCAATCAATTGGTGGCTTCATTATGAATCCCAATAAATCTTTCATAGTTGTTTAATGTCACATGATGGTGGAATAATTATCAGGTATTATCACAACTAAATTTTACTTAGCAATGTTTGAAGACAGACATTATTAACTTTTATGTTTAAAGCAACTGCGGAAATGTACATATGTGGCATCCATCTTAAATATCAGTAAGCTACCAAACCTCATTGAATATGATTTTGAAATCCTACAGTAGTCATCTGCTAATCATACTCAGTGTCATGTGATTCCCACCCACAAGATCAGCAGTCAGGTGGTTTCTACAGCTGACACTGCTAGTTATAGTATTTAACAGCTGGGGTGCACAAAACCTAGTACTCTGATAATGTGCAAGAGTACTTTAAGGAGATTTTTAAAAGTCAAGCATATGATTATATCTTTGAATGCATAAGCAGAAGCTGAACCTCATATCTTTTTGATGAAAGCTAGCACAATACTGTACAAGGTATAGTATATTCAACATTATATGAAATGCCATTCCCTATTGATAGTATGCATTATAGCTATTCTTTGTAGATTACATCAGTAACCATTCCAAATCAGGGTAACTGTTATTCCAGTGAAGTCATCAATGATATACTGATGGCTTGAGTCTACATTATTTTGTAATGACTTTTCCATTTATTTCCATTTTTGTGAGTCCAAAAGCCTATGGGTGTTTTCCAAGTGACTTATACAGTATTTCCCAAACTTTCAAATAAAGTCAACCATTTAAAAAGAAGAAGAAAGAGAATAGGATTTGCTGACGTTTAGGCTAGATAATCCTTGTTCTTTTTTTATCATTGTAAAGCTTCTTCTATCTTTCAAATGTCAAGACATAATGTGCCTGCCTCATACAGTTCTTCGGAGAACAGTGCATATCCTATCTAGGAAAAAGTAACAGATCATCTCACAATTTCTAGAAACAACTTCATGTTTGGGTACACAGTAATAATTTGGGTACACAATAGATTTCACATCCCTTAATTCAGCAAGAGATCTCACCAGTTCTTTGGTGTTCTGCCAATGTAGATATGTTTTCTGTTTACTTTAACTCCAGCCACACCACAGTGCTATTCCAAGTCTACTGAACTAGCATGGCTACAACTTTTAATATTAATAGAATGTGAATTTGGATTTACAACTTTCTTTTTGACCTATCACTGTGTTAGAAGGAAAAAATATCCCATCAATATTTAGACACATATAATAGGAAAGTACAAGCCTAGACAGTGAATGTGTACCCAGTTCTAAGGCCCACTGCAATGCTTTCACAATTGTGTCCAAGTGATTCACAACTATAGGGCTTTCTGTAATTCCTGAATTCAACATAAATGGAGAAAAATAACTGATCAATGGGAATATGTGTGCAACATGCATAAAAATCAGGGTGGTACAGAGGCTTCAGAATCTTTTGACTAGGAATGCAGAGAATTCTTACATAGTAATAAAGAGATAAATTAAATGAGACAATACAAATAAGTGAACAGAGGTTTAATTTCAAGTAAACATACAAAGGATTGCAGTTTTTTTATTGCCATACTGTTTACAATTTAATTTATAAAGTTTAAATATTTTCATTATACACTGAATTATACCACCATAATATGCTAACTTAGAATTTGGAAAGAAAATTAAAATTAAAAAAGATGTTATATAGGTTTGGAATTATTACACTGAATAGCTCAATATTTATCACTAAGGCGGAGAACCACAGTAACAATATTTCTCCTTTATAACCAGTCCAGCAAAAACTTGGCTAATTGAAGCCTAATGCTATTTGTTAGATGTAGCACATGGTCCATCATTGCACAGACACAATTGGTTATAGACACAAAGGAATCATGAAATACCTTTTAATGCTCCATATATTCTAAGTGACTCACTATAGATTACTATAACTAGTAAAGTTGATTGAAGATCGAATATGAGGATCTTTTTCTCTTTCAATAATGAATACTAAAAAGGGTAACTGTCATCTCATTAAAAGCTATTGACAGACATCACTTAAAAGCTTGCTTAATGTGAATACAACCTTCCAGACTTTCTCTTACTACTTGCTGGCACAAAGAGCTGTTAAGTGTTACAGATGCAATTATAAAAGAGCAGAGGCCCACAAAATGTTTGAGTTTTGCAATAAATGTTGGTTATACCTATTGCATTATCTCAATCTCAATGCTTTAAATATTATATGAAGAAATCCGACTTCAAATGAATTATCTAGCATAATCTATAGTTTTATTCATATCTTGTAGGAGAACAATAATAAAGCCAGTTTTTTAAATAAATACCGTAGAAGAAAATGAATTTCACTATGGAGACTAAATATTCCAGGGAGTTTTTCCTAAAAGGCCTTCTGCTGTTGCCCTTGCCCAATGCAAGATGCTAAGTCATCCTCCTAACATTAGTTGTCTATGAGCTTCAACAGGATGGAGTTTTAAGCACAGATATGCATGCCAATGGAAAGTGTTAACATGGTTTTTATTTTTAAATTGGCTTTATCACTCCCACAATGAAGGATTGTGGTGTATGTGTGTTTGTGACAGAGAGAGAGAGAGAGAGAGAGAGAGAGACCTACTTTGCCAGAATTTGTTTAAGTTATTCAAACATCAACTCACTGATGCAAAAATGAAAACTGATAGACAAATATAACCGAGCACAGAATCATCCCTCAGTGACTTATCAGCAATGTTTTCTTTTTCATCCCAGAAAGGGATGAAAAACATAGGAACTTCTAAACGCGAAGAGGAGCCATCTTCTACCACCTAACGATCCCTCCACTTCTGCAAGTCAACAGATCTCAGCTTCTATCTACCTTTCTTCTGCCTACTTTCTATTAGCAGCCCCCGTAGAGCAGGCTGCAAGTCCCAGGGACCCGATTCCACCACCTGTTCCTCTGCAAACACCCCCCCCCCCTGCCCGCAGTGGCCGCGCCCGGTCATCAGCACTGCAGCCCCGTGAACCCTACTCCTTCGCTTAGCTCGGACACCACACTTTACTCTACCTTTGTATTTCTCCAGCACATCTTCGTAAGCCTGCAGGTACTCCTGTTCCTCGGTGTAGGCGCGACCCCCAGGAGAAAGAGAACCAGCCATGCTTGAAGTTTTGACCCTGTCTCGATCAGGTGGCGCCGAGGCTCCCGGCCGCCTGGAAGCCTCGGAGGGAGAGGGAGAGGGAGAGCGGCGCAAGGAGGCTGGAGGGAAGGAGGGGTCTACCGCGGAGCAAGCGGACCGAGGAAACGCCCAGGCAGGCCCCCTCCTCCTCCGCCGGCGGCGGGGGAGCACGTGTGTGCTGCCAATCGGGAACAGGCTTCCCTCCCTCTCTCGGATTTCACCAGCTTTCGGCTCCGGGGTTTTAGGAACACACGCGCGCCGGTCGAGGGTTCGAAGCGGTCACGGATGCCACCGGCCGGCTTTGGAGGTGACCCTCCGGCCGGCTCAGAGGCTTTGCTCCCTCCCGCAATCCGTCCGGTTCTGCTCTGCCGCATTCGCCTTCTCCCGACCTCTCGCTTCGAAGCAAGCCAAGAAAGCGGCGCGGGCGGCACGGCGCAAATCGCAGAGCGCGCTTTATGTGCCCAAGTCAACCCGCGTCAGCCGCTTCTGCTCGAAGGGACCCCGCGAGGCAAAAGGCAGGGCCGGTGGAATGTCTTAGCGGAAGGCGGAGGCTGTCGGCCCGATAGGGAAGGGACTCGGCGGGGCTGCCATGGGAAGGAGCGGAGCGCCCTCGCCTCCTCTTCCCCGATTGCCGGAATCGGGGCTTGAATGTATTGGGTGGGGGGGGGGGAGAAAGTG
>JANHJO010001166.1:432699-455366 GCA_032468235.1 Pseudoxyrhopus heterurus | reverse complement strand
GGCCCTGATTTCCCAAGTCACCAGGTATACGAGGTGAGCCAGGTGAACCAGAACCAGAGGGGCCGGAACACGTAATCGCTTTAAGACAGCGAGTCCTAGTTCCCCGAGAGCGGCCTACCCCTCGGCTCCCGCCATACCTACCCTTCCCAGTCACCACTGAAATTATCCGGCTCTCTATATCCCCAGAAAATCCCCCCCCCACAATACTGGCCTCCCCTAGCACTGGCAGGCCAGGGATCCCATTCCTACATCTCCGAGGAGCATGTCTAGACCCCAACCTGCTTCTGCTAATGCACTCAGCAGGGGGGTCCATGTTAGCTTCCCCGGACCATACACTACTAACCCATACAATTCAATCACTCTGCCTACATCCACACATTTATATAATAATAGAATGCAATATCAGCCACACACACATGCAGACATCCCCTCCCTTATAAGCCTAGGCGGGTTTCTATGGTTTATTTTTAAATATCACTTTTTTTCTGATGAAGAGAAGACTCATACCTTTCAACAAACTATGATACAGATAGCCTTTGACCTTTGATGACTTAATGACCATTCAGAGTTACAACGGTGCTTTAAAAAATGACTTACAATTGGTTCTTGCAATTATGGATGTTGCAGTGTCCCTATGGTCATTAATCAAAATTTGGTTGTTGGGCAATCGGCATGCTATTTGCAGCAGCTGCAGCATTCCAGGGTCACATAGTTGCCAGTTGCCATCTTTCAGGGGGCTTCCAACAAGCTAAGTTGATGGGGAAGCCTGATTTGCTTAATGACTGCATGATTCACTTAACGGCCACAGCAAAATAGTTGTAAAATTGGGCACGGCTTTGCTTATGGACGGATATTCCAGTCCTGATTGTGATCATAACTCAAGGACTACCAATAGAGTCTTTCTCTAAGCATAACTTGAATTGAAATATGGCTTCGTGCAGTAGGGAGGGATACTTATTACTTGAAAAAGAGGAATGGGCACACCTAATTCACTTAATCTAGCTTTGATTTTCCATACTATATTCTAGTCCAGGGCTTTCAAATTTTCGGCACACAGGCCGGATGCATCACGCGCAGGCCATGCCCACCCCACCCCCAGGGGGAAAGGAGGAAAAAAGTCCCGACATGTCATGTGATGCCGCTGTGATGACATGAGTTTGATACCCCTGTTCTAGTCATTCCCTTTTTCTTTCAGAGGCTTTTGATATGATGCAACATAATTTTTATTGTGTTCAGTAATTACTACTACACATGTGCAGGCATTTCAAATGGTACTGAACTTTATTCCTATATCTCTAAATCAAAACATCATTGCAATGTAATAAACAAAGCATAATGCACAATAAAACGTTCCAGAATTTTCATATGTAAACTAGACTATCTCTGCAGTCTGTCACTTTCATTCATGACGGTGATCTTCTCATGGCATCAAAACAGCCAAATTTTGTCACAGCACAGATGGCTATGATTTCTGGCAGCTATAAAGTAGCTGAGATAAAATTCTTCAGTATAACAAGGAAGCTTTCTTTTTAATGGCTGGAGCAGTGTTATCTTAAATCGGAATAAAGGTACAACTTAGAAGAAACATACTCCATGCTTTCAGTCATACTTGATCTACACGTGCATTGCTTCTGCAATACTGGAATTTTTTGGGATTCTGTTTTCCAAATGGCTGAAGGGAAAGCATTAAAATAAGAGAAGGCCTTATTTCTGTATTTTCAGATGTTTTATTCTGTCAAAGTCTTGGCAATCCAAAACCAAACTTCTCCCAGAGGCTTTTTAAACAAGATTTGTTGAAAGGGAAAAGTGGATAGGACACAGAAATCTCAGCAATTGGATTGTTTTCAGCTCTTGATACCCATTTTATTTCCCAACCTGATAAGGCAAGAGATTCTCAGCCTGTTAAGAAGTGGGCCCCTGGGAACTGATGAAGAGACTGTTCCTTTGATTGATAGGAGAAGAATAAAAGGATGTCCAGAATGTGAATCTCTAGCAATGAACATACTATATTGCAAATTGTACTTTTTCTCCAAATATTCAAAGCCAGGAGTAATGGTATTCATCATGTTTTTAGTTTTCTGAATGATTTTCAGTGAAGATGCTGCATACTCTGGTATGATGCCACATTCTCTTGTGCAGCAACCTAAGTCTTACTCTTGCACATGAAGTATATTCTGAAATCTGGAACTTTTCTGCTACTCATTATCTTTGGCTTAGTCTTTTCTTGCTTGGCATCATCATACATTTTACGTTCAGTAATAAAAATGGAGGTGTCCAAAAGGCTGGCAAAATGTGATAGAATGGGCTGGAGTAGTACTGCCTGTAAGCCACTACATAGCAAGATTATGCAGAGGATGGCAATGGAAGAAAACAGGTCCATGTGGAGGAAGCCTTCCTGGATCTTAAAATTCCTAAGCGCCAGAAGTCTGAAATGTTTCCTAGGTGTAAAGGCCTAATCTCTGTTGTTTCCTAATGAACATATAAATGCCAGGGTTCTTGACTTGGCACCTGTACATGCCAATAGGCTCCTTGCTCTCTGCAATTTTACTTTAAAAAGAAAAGTAGTATGAACCTCTAGCCAATACTCTGTTCATACAGGAAAAAGAGAGCAGAAGGAATATGAGGTACAAGAAGTTGTCGACTTACAACCATTCACTTAGTAACTGTTCGAAGTTAAAATGGCACTGAAAAAAGTGAGTTACCATTTTTCACTCTTATGACCTTTGCAACATCCCCATGGTCACATGATTAAAAATCAGACCTTTGGTAACAGGAGTCAATTAATGAAGGTTGCCGTGCCTTGGAGCGATCACCTTTTGCAAACTTCCAACAAGCAAAGTCAATAGGTAAATCAGATTCACTTAACAACTGTATTACCAACTTAACTGCAGTGATTCACTTAACTGTGGCAAGAAAGTTCGTAAAATGGGAGCAAAACTCACTTAACAACCGTCTTGCTTAGCAATGAAAAATTTGGGCTCAATTGTGATTATAAGTCAAGGACTATCTATCTGTGTTTCAGGACCTCTCCAGCGGGGCACTGGAGAAGCATCCCGCCAGTTTGCTTTCTAGTAAACTGATATTTTGTGACGGACTATTTTGTCATGGTGGCAGCATATAATACAGCTTCAACATTAAAAGGTTCCTCTTAGTAGGAAACCTTGGGACCGTGTTCTTGGAGCAGTACAGCCTTCTATAGCAGGGGTGTCAAACTTGTGTCGTCACGGCGGCGTCATGTGATGTATTGTGACTTTTTCCCCCTTCGCTAAACCGGGCATGGCCATGGCCATGGCCAGCACGTGACGCATCCGGCCCACAGGCCCCAGGTTTGACAGCCCTGTTTTATAGGAAGCCTGGTTGCTGAAATGTTAGTTCTGTATCACAATCTTTCTGTAGTTGTTTTGGTATCTGCCAAGTTCCTTAACAGTGATCAACTCCCACAGCTTGCTGCTGAGGAAACAAGCCATAAACAGGCATTAGGTTTAAAGCAGAGGCCTTGATAAATAAGGAGGACAGTACTATGGCAAGGAGGAGGATTCAGGTTGGCATATGAAGGTCAATGCAGTGTGCATTTCAAAGTAATGATGTAGAGAGCTTGTAGGTTCCATTTAGAAGTTACAAAGCAAACTATTGACTCTTAACTGGTCTTGTATTGCTTAAACTTGTCATCAAATTCAGAGTAAATGTCCTCTATAATATGTTTGATTTTATAAATCAATGTTTTCCAATCTGGTGCACAACAATGGGGATTGCATCTACCAAAGCCCACGGTGGCTGGGAATCTACAGACTGAAGATTAATAAAGAAAAACACAATTGGGAGATGGCTGCCAGAATTCATAGAACCGAGAGGGGGGGAATCATTACTTACTGGCTTTCGAGTAGGTGTGACTTGAACGGAGTGGTAGAATTCCGGCTGGACTCTGCTACTTTTCTTGATTTTTCTTTTCTTAACTGATGTTTCTTGTTCACTCACTTGACGTGTTTCTACCAGAGGCTGTATTTCTTCAAGGCGAGGGACTACACGCCTTCTAACATGGCGTGGACTTGCTCTAAAACCCTGTTAAAAGATTACCATTAAATTGTATTAGGTCTACTGGTTCTTGTATTCTGTGCAACATGCATATTATATCAAGTACATCTAGTAGTTCTATCTGCAGAATTCAATCTGCTTTGAAATATTAGCAAAATGATTATTAAATGTTCCTGTTAAGTCTCTTCCTCAATTTTTTCTCCTATAAATAAGAAAAGACTGAGGTAATTCATTCAAAAACCCAAGTGACTCTTTTAAACAGAATGAAGAATTCAACCAAAATCATAGCAGAATTCTGGTCCCAAGGCCCAAACCTCATGGTTCTCCATACTGAAAAATGCTAAAAGGGAAATCAGAAAACCATATCGCTTCATCTAATTGGCACTGTAAATAATTCACCATGATGACCAAAGGATAAGAGCTGCAGAAGAGGCCTTTTTGAAGAAGCCTATCCTGTCAAGAGATTCATTTATATGGCACCCAGCAGAGGGGTTTCAATTTATTACTTCCAAGCTGTGGAATATATTCCCTCATGAACTGAATTTAAACCCCATTCACTCTGCCCTTAGAGAAGATCTAGGCTACATCTATTACATCGAGTATTCAGTTGTTAATTTAAAATACTTGGTAAAACTCTACAACTTAATGTTAATTTTGTATCTTAAGTTTTGTTTTCTATCCGGCATTTTAATTATGTTTATGGCTTCAGCACAAAGATGAAATATACTGTGAATCAAATAAATGAACATATTTAAAAAGTAAACATAATTCAGCCAAAATTAAAGTCTTTTGAAACTGTATCAGTATCCCTGATGGAGTTTTTTTTTTCTGAAGTCACTTTGTTCTAAAATGCTTCACTTGGAAAGACTGTACTTGCATTCATAACTTTTGCACACACACATCTCCCATCGTATCAACTTGGGGCCATCTCATTCCATATTAATATTTCTATATAGCAGAGATTTGAGTTGCTCCAAATGAGATGTGGAATGGGGAGTATTGCCAAGTGGAATTTAAGCTGCTTTAAACTTCTAAGCTTTTCCAATTTAAAAGCATGCAAAATCACTACTGAAAATAGGAACCTATCAAACTAGATTGCTCTTCAAAAATTTCAAGCTGAATATGCAGCCGGATCATTCTAAGCTGAATAAAATAATTTAAGCCTTCTTATTTATGTAACAAAAACAGATGTGAATTGAGAAACTCTCCATGTACCTAAAGAAGCACGCCAAACAGGAATTTGACTGGGATATAGCAGATAAATTATGTGAAGTAAACAAACAAACAAGTATGTAGATAAATTTTGAATAAGTGATTTATCCTTCACATTTATAAATTAATAATTAGCTGCTTTCTTTTAAAAAATAAATTGATGTTTTTTTTTAAAACAAGTGGCAAAGCATTGTGCTTAATACATAATACAGAAAAAAATAGATGCAACCTATATTGCTATGGTCCATCAAATCACCTGTGATTCCTAGTAATTATAGGCCTAAATCCCTCCAGTTTTCTTGGGAACGTCTTTAACAGTAGCTTGTCAGTACCATTTTCCTAGGCCTGGGAGAGACTGGCTCCAAAGCAACCAGCTGGCTCCTATGCCTAAAGCAAAAATAAACTCATAATCTCCTGATTTCTAATCCAATATCCTAAAACTACTAGAGTAAACTGGTTCCTAGTTTATATATTTGTATATTCTCACTTGTCCAACCCATCATCCAAATGATAAAGATTAAGACCACTATAACTTTAACCACTATAACTTAATCTGATCCTAAAGCTAGCTGTTACTTCTTACTCATAATTATCAACGTCATCATTTCACAACTAGGAAGGATTATAATGTGCCGTAACGAAAATAATCAGACTGTAGTAGAAAAGTTACGTTTGAGTTGCTAAAGGTGCAATCTTGCACAATCCAAAATACAAGTATTTCTGAATAAACAGACAAAAGATTGTACCTTAAACTATCATATCCTGCTGCCTTTAGTTCTTAAGTGATAGAACAATTGTACTGAAAAAAGTGTTCTTAAAAACAGTATCCTTAAAATTATTCATACTGTCACTGTAAAAAAAAATCTCTTTTATTACAGAACTAGCCTCTATAATCCTGCATTATTGTGTTTCCTATTTTCATGCTGGCCACATGACGACAGACGCATCTCTCAGACAACAACAGGCTTCCTGGACTGAGATTCAGAGATCAGCACCTCCCCCTTGTGTCAATTACCAGTCAGGACTGGAAAGGGGAAACCTTTAAATCTTTTTAGAACTAGCCTCTAACAGCAATGAGAAATTGGTGCTAGGAAACAACTCTGAGATAGCTAATAGCAGCAGCTGCTGTGATAAACCTCACAAATTCTGGAACACTTGTAAGATGTTTTGAGGATACAACATATGTGGGGAATATACGTGAAAATATTGGAAGCATCTCTATCACTTCCCGGGTGGAATTCCGGAGGGGTCATTTGCATCTAAAACTATTACAATGATAAAAACAAAAATGATTAAGGGCTTTGAAAAGCAAGCAGAGCACTATTTACCTTAGCAAAGGATGCTCCAAACACCATTTTTGAATCCAAAATAGTACCACAACATTGCAGCGTTAAGATACACAGAATCAGTGATGATCCTTGAACACATTTGAAGAATATGTCCACTTAAGCTCTTTGTGGCTTACTGCTGAATAAATCTGCTCAAGGTTATTAAAAATAATTCTAAGTTTGCATGGAGGCTTGGTTTATACACAATGTTTTTACAACTGTATAAAACGATTTAGCTGTATGGAAGTTCTAGAATAACTATCCAATGCCACCTCCAAAAAAACAGCAACAAAGCCAGAAGCAAAACAGGGAAACTCCAGAAATTATATAGATTTACAGAAATCTTTCCCAGACTGGTCTTTTTTAGATGCTACCGGTATCTCTCTGGCTTGCACTATCATGCTATCTGAGGATTATGAGAGTTTTAAACAAAGAAAAGTACTTATAAGAATGTAAAGTTAAAACAAATTGTTTTGCATAATGGGTGCTGTCCCTGTTGTAAGTGCTGATCTAGCCCTACATTTTGACTAACAGTAATCCTCATAGAATTGTCACGCTGAAATTCTAGTTTATCCATATGGAGAATGTCAACAGGCCAGTCAGCCATAAAATAATTACTTTAACTTGGAAAGGTTGATGGGTTGAAACTCAGCTATGTGTATACAGGAAAATTATCTATATAGAGTTTGCTTCTGGTTTTCTTTAACAGCATTTCAACTACAATATCAGGCTGCTTTTTAAATTCAAAATTCAAAACCAATGTTATAGACTTAATTCAAAAAAGGAAAAAAAATCAGAAGAATGGCCTCGTTTCTTGCAGGGGATTTTCTCTTGCACAATATAAACTGTATTAGATCATAGCCTTAATTAGTTAAGACATAAGCATTTCAAGTGAAGAAATGTAACAATTGTACAACCACTCATTACTGAGGAATTTTACTACTGGGAAATTTTACACCTGAAAAAGTTGCCTTTGTATTTGGATGCAAGTCATTTGATTCTAATGCATACCCTTTTTCTGTCAAAGGCTAGAGTTAAAATTATATTAAGGTATGACACGACTAAAAGAACTATTGCATTTGCTTTCTAAGTGCCTCCCCTCTATCTTCCCTCTTAGGTTAATGGAAAATGATTTTAAATGTGAGAGGAGTTTTCCTCAGTAAGTATTTTGCAATATGATATGAGAGTTATATGTTCAAAGCAAAAGGGGAACCCAGTGGGAGAGTAAATGCCCATAATTGGGCCTAATGTTGTAGTCCTCAACTTATGACCACAACTGAGCCCAAAATTTCCACTGCTAAGCAAGACAACCTTTCTTGCCACAGTTGTAAAGTGAATCACTGCAGGGGTTAACTTATGCAACCATCATAATTACATGCCAGGTGCCAAGGGTCTGAATTTTGATCATGTGACCATTGGGGATGCGGCAGCAGTCGTTAAGTATGAAAAATGGTCATGCGTTCCTTTTTTCAGTGCTGCTGCTGAAACTTTGAACAGTCATTAAACAAAAGGTTGTAAGTCAAGGACTACCTGTATTGCCTTATTGCCAGGTGCCAGTATGTTTGCTTTTTAATTATAAAGGTAGATATTTTCCACCAGAACTTATTTTAAGGACACATCATCAAGGCTGCACAAAATAAAATTTAATACTTTATTGACATGTAGCCAGACTGGAAATAATGACTCACTACCAAACTGAGACATAACTGCCTGTCAAAGCAGAAATCCCATCTATGTAACTTCAGATTTTATAAACAAGGGAATGATTCAGCAACCTGCAACAATCTGCAGCTCTTCAAATCAAATGAATATATTAAAAACACATACAGTTTTAAATACGATAATCTCATATTGATCTTAGCAAGAGTTCACAATTATTAAAGGAGAACCTCTGCGGAGAACTTGCTGAAATAGTATACAGTGCCTGTCCATATATTTTATGTATTTTAAATGGTATTATAAAAATCAAGAATTGCCTCTAAATGCCCTTGTGACAATCATCATGCATTCTCTACCGAAGAACTCTAGGTTATACAAGGGAGTGTCTTACATTAAATCAACCAATTGATCTGTCCAGCCCCAAGCTGAATACTGTGTCAGAAATGTACCAATTTTCCAGGCAAATGTTTTTCCTCTTATCTGAAATCCCGCCTAAGGCAGAAATTCAGAAATATAGCAAGCTGTGCTCTAAACTATTCCCTTTGTGACAATGTCTTTATTAAGTATTCACGTAGAAAAAGATGAATTAAAAGGCAGTCAAATCCCATTATGTCTGATGTTCCTGTTGTTCATTTCCGTGCCTATATAAATATAAATGAATGAGCTGCTAGCCTAAGAGTCTTATCCCATCTGCTGTGTTTTCCATCTACGCTTCTTAAGGAAGAATACTGCATCCTCTCCTTGAACTCTACTTGCTGTCATTTGATTTCTTGATCTTTTCACCACGTCCCAAAAAGGAGTATTTGTCCCCTCTAGTTTAAAGGATGCGGATAATCATTCTGTGATTCACTGTAGCCTATGATGAAAGCCTAGTTTTGTTACCAGATACATCATCAATGACAGGCACAATGTAATTTTAGTTCAGATATTCGAATGCTCGTTTATGGGTGCAGAAATCATTTCAGCGTTTTTCATTTCGACGCCAAAGTATCCATGTATACACAGAGAGGAAGACAGTCTGCTTGACAACATTATTTAAACCTTCATGAAAGTGAAGGCTGCACGCATGGAGATGTCTGATGGGTTTTTTCCATGCATTAAACAGATACATGCTTGCTTTTGCCCATAATTGTATTTTCAAGATAACATTTACTTTTATGGCAGATTATGCCTATTTCTTGTCACTGCTACCCAAATAAATGAGCATCCCCGGTTAGTGCTACTTTATTGATGCTGCCAAAGAAACATCTGCAAAATTTGAGCTCTAAATCGAGATTCTCTCCTTAGTTTAGTCCTCAATCCCTAGACAGGAATTCCTAACATCTGTGGTATTATGATCCCTAAAACAATAAATCAGTGACCCTCTGAATCCCAAATAAAATTACACTACACTTTAATAAGTCACTCTATGCAGGTTTGTTAGCAATATTCCACACAACCCTAATTGCAAGACCTAAAGGGACATGCAGAGCAAGATATAGATGTACCGGTAATCACAATGAGAGAACTATTCTAACATTTGGGTGGGAGGGTTATAAATACATACCAGAGTCATCCCAAAGGCTCATCCCAAAGCCTAGTAAGTCTCACTTCAGATTAATAATAATTACATTTACCTTTGAGAAACTGTGCACTTGAAAACCTGGATTTCACTACTCCTTACAGATACTAAGGAGTGCTGTGAACACAAAGAGTTAAGGTTTGCCCTCCTGCCTTTTTATAATCATGATGAAGGTGGGAAGATGCTTCTTTATGTATTTCTTTTCCTTTTTTTACTATATATTACGTTCCTTTCTTTTCTTTTTTTTCCTTTTCTGCATCTTCTGTTTCTTTTTATCTTCTATTTTTTTAAAAATTTGTAGTACTTTTTACTGTTGAAATACACACACACACCGCAATCAAGGCTTTTTGCTTCACTAAGATTTGCATATGCAAGACCCCCAAATTGCAACCCTCTTTAAATCTTCTCATGACCATCAATTTGGGACTCCTTTCTAGAGGCAAAAGCAACTATTCTCTGACTACTGCATTAATCACCTGCCTCTGGCATTTGACATATGGTATATATGCAACTGCTTCTGCCAATCCAGCAATAGATTACACTAACCAAGACATTTCAAAACAGCCTAGTTTCAGGAATGAATAAATTTGACCCTCAAAGTGGGACCCAAGCAAATATTGAAAATTTTCTGGCTTTGTTTTTATGCATGTGATAAAGCAGGGCCTACACTCCCGGCCTCATGCCATCTTTCCATGGATAATCACCTGTTCAAGATGGCTTTCTTGGTACTGTATTTTGAACATAACAACACAGAGGTATTTTTATCTTTTTGAATCATTTTATCTGTTTTTTTATTGGTTTCTTAACTTTTTTGCTAAAACCATATTCCAAGTATCTAAGCTTGCTATATAACGTGTCATAGGTAAGGGACCCATTTCTGCCTGGTTTGATTAAGCTTCTATTATGAATATATACTGTCAGTTTTTCAATTCTTCAGTTTTGGTCTGAAGAATCTTATATCATCAGTAAAGTTTCACTTTGTGACAAATTTATTCTTTCAGCTACCAGAACATATCATAGTAAATTGTGATACTTTTCACTGAAGTTTTCTGGAATCATTTCTAATAAAAATATTTTGGTCTCAGTTCAATTTTTATTTTTTTTCTGGTTTTTTGATTCAGCACTTTTGAGAGGGTTTTTACATGACCACATTGTGGTAAACTGTTTCCTCTTCTTTGTAGCATTTCCAACATTCGATTTATCTATCTTGGTAATCATTGATGGAGTTATATATATTCTGTAATACATCTTACATCAATTTTCTCTCAAATTCTAACCTGGGGTAAATATAATTTATTTTTTCTGTAGTTCTTTCCATTGCTCAACTGTCATTATTAATTTATTATTAATTTACTATTATTTCCTGAAGTTTTGCATCCACTTTAACATGCAATTTTTTCATCTGTTCTGTTTCTATCTCACATTTGAATAATATTTCTGTGTAGATCCTAGAAGATTATCTTAGTTCTGTATAAGTATTTCAAATTATGTCATTTTTCTCAAGCTCCTTTCTTCTTTCTTGACATTATTTTTTATTCTTTCAGCAATTTTGTTGCTTTTAAATTTCTTCTCCAAACCTGAGTTCTGCACTTTAGCCTTTCTTACTGAGGACTGCAGAAAAATTTGGGAAAGATGGTATCCCTACTTTCAGCTGGAAATCTGCACTTGATTCTTGTCCCCTGCACAAATGGACAAATGCCTTTTATTTAAATCCATATCCAATATTATGTAGCTAGAACAATCTAACAAATATAAATCTAATAGTTTAAAAATTCCTGTTTAAAAGTTGTCAAAACAGGAACAAAGCAATCCACTATTAAGAAATCCTCAAACATGTATCTTATTCTTCAATAATAATGAATGTAAGAAACCTTCCATGATCAATTGGAAGTGTGAGTATGTGTTTATGCGCCTGCACAGACACACGTTTATTATTATTTGACATTTATCCAGCAAAGCTAGTACAATTTACAAAGAACGAATGACTCATGCAACATTTTGCATACAGAATGCCTTAGGTATTAGGTCACCTTTCTTGGAACTGAGGGAAAACAGCTTTTTCAATGCCATATCCTACTCCGTATGTCTGGGATAAAAGCATAATGGAAAATGGAAATGTTTTGAATCATCAGTCTAGCACTAACAGCACTATTAAATCAGATTTTTTTATCAGATCCCTATATCTCTTTCTTAGCTCTTTAGAAAAACAGTCACAAGCAGCAGTTTCCCTACTGGGGAACTTGGGGGTACCAAAATCAGTCAGATGATGAACGAGGAATTACAATATAAGCCTTCCCTTTCTGTTCATGCATCGAAGTTACATGCACATTCAAAAAAGGCATGGTTTGCATTGGAATAGCCATCCACCATATTGCCAATTTGGACCACATCTCCTGGCATGACTGTTTGCAAACTAACCTTTTGTTTTCTTTTTTTTAAAAAAACTATACGTAATACAACTAAGTAAAATACCTAATTATGTTGGCATTACTTTCTACATGTTATGGAAACAACTTTTCTTGTAATAAAATTTTAAATTGCACTGATTATATGTAACATCAGGCTCTGTTGAAATGGAGGAAAAAAAGTATTTCTCTCCCTGCCAATAACAGTGTTTGTAATAGACAAACAGTGAAATTTTAGAAACTCCATTCCAGAACAATAGCAAAGCAGTCTTCCTTTGGTGGTATTTAAAATCTTTTTATAAAATAGGCACATCAGCCAACAGGATAAATGACAGCCAGATTACCCTGGGTTAATAAATATTGAGTATTTCTAAAACCAAAATAATTAGAGTAGGTTTAGTTTACAGAAAATCAACAATCAAGCTATAAAACAATACCCCAATCAAGGTATGACCAACTCAGACAAACAATAAACAATAGCCTCATTAAGGAACCATCAAGAACACTCCCATCAACTGACAGGGCAAGCCACTAGTTAGTATAAAAACAGAGAATAAATCCCATTCTCTTCTAGCACTGATGATATTACCTATTTTGGTAATGAAATGTCAGCAAAAAAACTACCAAGCTCAAAGAGCAGCAAGGACCCCATAGAAAATCAATAGCAACTTTGTTTTATGACATTTTCTCCTGTTAATTGTATTGTGTTTATATATGCCCATTAAGGAGTTTATTTACTAATAGAATTCTAATACAAGTAGTCCTCAATTTAGGACCATAATTGAGCCCAAAATTTATGTTGCTAAGCAAGGCAGCTGTTAAGCAAATCACTGCAATTGTTAAGTGAATCATGTGGTCATTAAGCAAATCTGGCTTTCCTCATTGACTTTGCTTGTCGGAAGCCAGCTGGAAAGGTTACAGACGGTGATCACATGACCCCAGGACAGTGCATCTGTCATAAATACGTCCCAGTTGCCAAGTGCCTGAGTTTTGACCATGGGGATGCTGCAACGATCGTAAGTGCGACAAACAGTCATAAGTCACTTTTTTCAGTGCTGTGTAACTTTGAACAGTCACTAAACAAATGGTTGTAAGTCAAGGTCTACCTGTACATGTGGGATAGGCTATTTTTAAAAGTGCTTCCTAGTGACATCAAGATCAAATTATTGTTAGTGTTTATGCGTTTTAGATCTAGCGTGTTCCAAGATCCACAAGACTAAAGCTGTACAGGAAGACAGATGTTTTTTTTTCATGGTCTCCTTGTTTTACACTGATATCTAGTCGCTAATGAAACATCTGCAAGAAAACAACCAAGTTGAGAAAGCACCAATGATTCTGTAGCTCTAACTGTGGTTTTCCAGAGTGCCTTTGGGAATTAGACCCCCACTGAAATGTTAGTACTATAAGCAGCTTTATCTGGTTTTATTGATTTTTGGGTTTGATTGTAAGTCATCTAGAATTGAAATACAACACTTATACGGTAATAACTGTACATTTATAATTAAATTTTAATTAAAGTTAATTAAAATAAGTGAGTACAGTTTATTGTTCTACATGCAATTAATAACTCCTTCCATCTTCCATATTAAAAATTACAATGCAGAACAAAGTTTGAATGAGCTTACACTGAGAGAGGTGATATGCTTTTTAGTGTGCAAATATTCTAAGCAATTAAAGTGAGACCATGGTAAGAGCAATTTCAATGTCCTCTGTGGCAGCAGGTAACAGTATCTTGCTGACTCTTGTCTGATCTTGAGAAAACCTAACACGGTCAGACTGGATGAGAGGTCACAAGGACTGTAGGCTAGGCTAGGAAATCTCTGAACTCCACAATAATCCACTTCTGTAGTCTTGCCAAGAAAACTACTGTATATGGGCATGTCCACGTAGTCAAGTAGGAGTAGGAAGAGTTTATTTTTACCTGCGGTCTGCAGAAAGATTTATGAACAAAATGGAAAACAAGGGTATGAATCACTTAAATGCAATACATTTCAGTATAGCTTGAAGGAATTCATGTTTTTATAGCAAATAACTGAAGTTAATGGAGTACAGCTTTCAAATGGTCTTTTGCATCATCAAAAAGTAACTGTATTATAGATACAATATATATCCAATATATGCATATGATCCTAGTTTGAGACTGAGATGATGGGCCAAAATGAAATTTTCAATTCTTAACTTATATTACATTTATAGTATTATAGTATTTATTAATTTAAACATGTCAGTATTCTATTGGTTACTACCGGTATAAGCACTTCATTTTATACCATTTCACAAATAGTATTGATAGATATAATCTTTTCTTACATACAGTCCTTGACTTACAACCAGTCACTTAGTAACCATTTGAAGTTACAAAGGACCTCTCGAGAGGTACTTATGACCCAATTTTGAAGTTTCCAACGGCCGGGTCCCCCCCTCCCCAGTCATCTTACTGCATTTTGGGTGCTCGTCTTTTTATATTTTTCCAATGACATTGTCGCAGAAAACCAGCATTTATTTCCAGTTTTCCACAAAAAACGTGCGGAAAACTGTTCACTTGTTCCATGTGAACAATGAGCTTAACAACTGAGTGATCCACTTAACAGCCATGGTTGATTTGCTTTACAACCACGATTGTGGCTGCAAAAGATCATAAAATTATCACATGGGTGACCTGCTTCACTACCATCACAACTTATAACCATAATGGGCAGGCTCTATTACAGTCATAAGGACTACCACTTGTAGACTATAGTCAAGAGAATAGTTGCCTACACAAGGGAGCACTTTAATAAATCTGTTGAGAGTGCCCTGCACACGTCCTAGATGTCATTCAACAACTTTGGTATTTTTAATTCTTCTTGATTAAGCCAAATTTGTAACAGATCAAGGAATGGGATTTGTCAAATTATGAACTGGTGAAATAAAATAAAATAAGCAGTAGAATACTGAAAGTATTTCCCTATGCAGTTCTTCTGTAGCAAGCACTCCCTGCCAACCTTCAGCAATTATCTTATTAGGCAATTCAAAGCAAAATTGTCAGTAGATGCTACAATTAAAATAATCCTTCAGGGAAAATATTACTGCATATTCTTGTAGCTCCCATTAGCCAACCAAGGCCAAAGTACCACAATGCATGGCCTAGAACTATGCTTCAACGTTATTTCCCCATTCATAATGTGTTGCTTTTTATATGGCAGTATCAGGAACACAATGCGCAATCAGGAAAGCACTTGGAAACAGTCATACGTACAAGAACGTTCTTTATTAAGTGAGCACATGTTAATTAAATGAATAAGCAAAAAACTTACCATACATCTTGAAAAGAAAAATAAGCTCCCTCAAACACGTATTTCTTAACAATTTAATATTGTCTTAAAAAAAGAAGGGCCCAGCTCTGTTTCCTGATTGCTAACCTTGTCCAGATGTTCACAAAAGGAAAGACTGCAGTGAAGAGATAAACACAGAGCCCCAATTTGTGAGGAATCTGTGAATTGTGTCACAGTTGACAGCTGCTGCAGCGGGATAACTTAGCTTGTTCTCCAGTCATATTCTGTGTCTTACTCCTATCAACCAATCTGTACAATCTTTTGTTTTCTACATGACTTTTAAGACACATACAATGCCTGGGGACATAAAAATTGACCAGTATAATACACTGACATCAGAAACATCAAACGGTGCTCAGGTTCTGCCTCATGATTTAGAAAATCTCTCTGACTTGCTGAATGTGCATATTTGTGTCTTGTTATCATCAAATAGCTGCTTCTATAAATCTTGCTATTTATTTGATATTGAATATATTTTCTGCTTTGTTTATTCCAATAAATGTGCAAAGCAACATTCAACAGTCGAAAATACAAAGTATAAAACAAATAAAATTAATGTAATACAATCAAAACCAGAATCCAGTTTTTTTCCTTAGCAACAATACCTTTGCCTTTTATCTGGGGTTATTTTGCTAGTTCTATCTCAACTGTACCATTATCAAGATTAGACCACATTCAATATTGTTTCCTTGCAGTTAGAAGGTAGTAAATAGTGTGGATTTGCTTCATTAGTGTATTGATGGCATCTCATTCCAAGTATCTGAATTATCTCCTCCACTGGTTTCCCATGGATGTTAAACAGCACAGGAGACCAGACTGGACATTTGAGGGACCATCTCTTCTCAGTTTCATCTCTTCAGATTGGCCGGAGAGGCATGTTACAGGTCCCATCTTTTAAGGAATGTTACCTGACAGGGCCCAGGGAGGCAGCGTTTTATGCAGTGATACAGGCCCTTTGGAACATTATTTCCCTGAAACTTAAGATTGACATCTACCCTTCTAACCTTTAGGAAAATCCTGAAGACCTGACTTTGCCCTCTTACCTGTAATGGATCCAGTAATGGTGGAGTGAAGCCTGCAAAATAGCTGAATTGTTAACTGCATTCTTGCAGACTGTGGGTTTAGGGCTTTAATAGTTTTCATTATTTTTCTTGCGTTTTAATAGGGTTTTTTGTTGTTGTATGGCTGTGTTTATGTCTTGTGTTCTTGTAATTTTGGTGTTTTTTTTTAATTTCACAGATAGCTCAAGAGTCACATATGTGAGATGAACAGTAGTATAAATTGTATACATAAATAAATACAGAATGCTGTAGAACCTTATTGGTCAAGAACTTGTGTCAAGCGATAATTACCCTGTACTAGATTCTGGTCAAGTCTCAACAGCAATAATCAGAACTATTGCAGAACAATCATATTTTCCAGAGGTACAAACAGGCCAGCAGTCCATAACACTGAAAGCCACCAAGAAGACTATCAGGATTGTGCTCTTCCTACACACTTTCTGCTGTAGGATGTTTATAAGGCAAACAAAGCTGTTTCAATACAATATCCTGGACAAAGCTCCCTGATAAAATAGGTTGCAACCCCCCATTTTCACTTTCACACATCTGCCTGTAAAGCCACCAGACCACAATTCTGTCAACCGCCTTTCCCAAATATTTGACAGTGGCCTATAATTAGATTTTCTTCCAAGTGTAGAAAAGTTTTTTTTTTCAACAAAGATTTTAGAACTTCCCCCTTTAAGCATACAGGGACACATCCGTATTCAGAAAGTCTTTGATCCCCCAGCTGGCTAACTGAATCATCCAGGAAGGTCAAGGACTGAGTATATGTGGTGGGTCTCCATACATCCTGTTTACCTCCTAGAGATCTAGAAACTGAAAAGATTTCATATGAACCTAGCAAGTGATTGCTAACATTCTCTATTATTGTCTTCCTACGGAATCCAAGTTAAGGCAAATCCAATTAATTTTCTCTACAAAGAATGATAAAGATTGTTTATTAAACCCATTTATATAGCTGCCCATGTCACAGGCAAGTGACTGTGGGCAATGTATAACAGAGCTAAGAAGTTAATAAATGTATTAAAAAGTATAAAAGCCAAATCTTCTCAGTACAACCAGAAGCTTATAGTGAACCCTTGGTGTCTTCCTCCTTCAATTTTATTGGACAATATGCCATATATTGTTAACTGCTTGGGCCACATCAGTATTCCAAAACCCAGTAGAAGTTTAACAGCATCACTGACAGATGGGATGAGAAATTCATTGAACATAATCAGAACAGCATCTAGATCCACCAGACACATGGGTTGATTTCAATTGGTCTCCACCCAAGCTCAGGTTTATAGCAGCTGCCAGTCTAAAATTTACCAGAGAGTGATCTGTCCATTACAAAGAATTATATAAAGTCCCTCCACTTTGAGGTCATTGGCAGGAAACAAACAAAACATCAAATCTACTATATGACCTGTTATAGCAATGGATCTAGATATCAGCTGAGATGGGTCCATCGCCTTAATGGTGCATCTTCCATTCAGAGCCAATCTCTTAAGGAAATCAAAACCTCCCAAGACAGTAAATTCACCATAGTCTACTGCCAGGCCCAAAAAAATCACTTCAGCTAGCTAAGAAAAACAGACTTTTATGCACTGAAATGCTGGCCTGACCGAGGCCATTTTGAGGCTTCAGTGTTGCCAGTTTGTACATTAACAATTTTTCTAAATTATCCCAGCCACCCTGAATCTGCAGTCTATGGGACAGAATGTCTGGTCAGTGACCTAGAATTCCTACAGACTGTAGTCATACCTCCTCTCTCTCTTCCAGTCCTAA
This sequence comes from Pseudoxyrhopus heterurus, assembly GCA_032468235.1. NCBI lineage: Eukaryota > Metazoa > Chordata > Lepidosauria > Squamata > Pseudoxyrhopus > Pseudoxyrhopus heterurus. The sequence goes on along the minus strand of JANHJO010001166.1, from coordinate 437,024 downwards.
GAGGTTGCATCATAAAGTATTCCAGTAGACAGAGCTTGGGGGAAAATTTCCAATAAAGGAAAATTCCCAGGTTAATTTTTTCATCAGGAAAAAATCCTGGATAATAAATATTTTATCAACAACTGACATTAAAAAATAGGAACTTTATGTTGGTGGCTCTACAGTCAACATCATCTAGATTTTGTGGAAAGGAGGTAACAATAAATTTCTTATTTAAGATATAAAAGAACTCCTAGCTTTAATTGCTTTAGTGTTCAAGAACTGGAAGATAGTTCTTTGAATAGCTGAAGCTTGTTCCCTTTGCTGTCGTTTCCTCCCACACATCAAATATTGAACTACATAAGTCAATGTAAAATTTTGTGGTGTCCACTAAAGCAGAAAGTAGGTTAACTGTAATAATGGGTCACATACTGAAGATGACTTTTATTATTTTTTATATGCAGTAGAGAATTACTACCTGTGAAATGAAGAGAGGGAGATATACTGAGATAATACTGTTGACCATTTGAGATTTCAGTTACCAAATCAGTGATTAGGATTTTTTTGGTATTAGTTTCTCTGAGTGATCTATTTTTAGTGCCACTCGTGTATAAGTATCTTATCTACAAGATAAAACTAAATACATAGGTCAGCTCTAGCACTAAGTACTCAGCAGCTGCTGATGCAAAGTCCGTGACACACATTTTTTCAAGTTCTTTTCTTCAGCCTAGCAATAATAGCTGCTGTCATCTCATGCAATTATATTCACACCATGATTCTTTTACCTGAGAGCACGAATGTGTCACTAGCAAACAAAGCTAAATCAGAAACTGATAAAATTGGAGCCAAAGAAAACATGAACCAGATGAACCTTCAATAAAAACAAGTGAAAGGTTAAGAGTAAGTTCATGATTTAATGAAATGCATTACCCTGGTATATTGTAAGGAGACCATTGAAGAGGTAAGAGAGGAATAATGGTAATTTCTCAAAATGTTCTTAGTTCCCAGACATTAACTTTTGCTGGCATTCCCTATAAAAGTCCCATCTTCGGTGGGAATTAAGGTTCAACATCAGTTTCTCTGCCCCTTGATATGAAAATCGTAGGAGGGACATGATCTTGCATTTCTCCTCAGCAAGAGATAGGGAGGTCCTATTCTAATAAAAATAAATAATACAAACAGCTCAATTTAATCTTGATTAATTCATGACATAAAGTACCGTATGTACACTAATGTTTACTCCAAGGTAAAATGTCTGAAAGATCATGGGTCTCCCCCACCTCCCCAAATCAGCATTATCAAGAACGGCATTCTAGCATGTTATTCTCCAGGAATATTTCTAAAGCGGACTGAGAAGCTGCAGAATGAGAATCTGTCCTCATGACAGGCCAAAACTAAAAATGACAATTCTTCCAAGCTAAGTTAGTTCTGCCCTGTTTCACATCTACAGACAAAATCTTGCCAGGCTGAAAACTCTTACTGCCTACATCTACAATATATTCTGTGAGCTATTAGGGAGGGACTGTTTTCATCCTCTTTCTCTCACACATAATCTCTGGATTAAGTTGCCTCTTACTCTTCTAGAATGTGCCCCCTCCCTTCCTGGGACCTACCTTCTCACCAAATTTCTTCTCACCTCATCTGCATTTCTTTCTTTTGATAATTCAACTCTTTGTGGATATTAGATAATGCAGAATTATTAAGGTTTGATTGCTCATAATTCAATGGAATTTGTTTGCTACATTATGGTCTCAGGGCTCAATCATCAAAGAGTTTCCTTTTATAAGAGTCATGCTAGCACAGCAAGTTTGAAGATCCACTTGCAGGTTTCAGGAAGAAACCTTCCTAGACATCAAGATAATTCAATAATTTGCAGTTTCAGTTGTCATTCCTAGATCTTGGATTGACTAAGTCCATCCCTATTTGAGAACCACAAATTAGATTGTAAATCCCAGTTAGTTCTACTTGGAAGTAGCTTCTGTTCTGAGTCAGTAACATCACCAACTACCACTCTGTCAATTTTTTTAGCTATATCACACACTTATTCAGTTGCATATTTTTCCTAATGAGCAAAGAAAAGCAAGAAGGGGTAGATAGAGCTAATAATACCACAAGCTCCATCACCTAAAAACAGCTTTCAGTTCAGTTCTGTTCAGTTGCCAGTACGAATGTCACTTTTTTGATAATTAATTTTCCTTTAGGCTGGCAACCGAAGGGAAATTTGACATCCCTTAGGTACGGGCTCCAATTACTTCCCTACAAAAGGGCTTGCTTACTTTCAGAAAGAGGCAAGTAACCTCTTTTTTGTAATCAGGGGAAGGGGAAGAACACATATTTAAAATATACTGAATTTTAAACAACATTTTCAATAGTTAAGGACTGCAATGAACAGGGCATGGGAAACTGCACTGCTGTTACTTAGCAGTTTGCCACCAAATTTTAGCACCATTTTGTTGGGTGGCACCAAACCACAAAACAGGGTTGCTCATCTTTTACATAGTTTTTTGTTACAAACATGAAAGGAATTTGTTCTCCATGTATTAACTGGAGGATTCTCAACCCAAAGGGATTCTGCAACTCCATAAGGAAACAATCATGTGGATTTGCCACATGATTCATCACACACGCTTCCAGTTTTGTGAATCCCAGTAAATCCCATAGAAATGGGAAGATCTCACTTTTGAGTAAATCTAATTAAGAGTATACCACAAAGGGGATTTATTTATATAGGTACAAACTTTTGCCCATACATAAGGCTAGGCTTCGTATGGTAATAGCAATATTTTCTAGTTTAACTGGCTATTGATATCTGAATTGGGACTGTTAATAAAAGCTCAAGCTCCAATGTTATGTTTGAAGCTTATGTTTATAGATGTAGATCAGTCACTTAATAATGAAAAAAACCTTGATTAGAGTTTTGATTTTCCAGTGGGATTTTACTACTACTTTAATAGAAAAGCAATTGTCCTTGAAAGCTAACCTGAAAGAAAGGCCAAGTTCTATAAAGATGTCCTTCTAGGATAGAATTCTCAACAAACTGCTTTGAAAGGATTTGTGAATGTATAAAAAGCAAGATGAAAAAAAAACATGTTCCCTGGAAAAAAGTATTAAATGTCAGAAGCACTAAGTAACCTTGAATGGCTGTGAAGATTAGATGGGCTGTTTTCTCTTTCTATTGTAGAAAGCCAAAAATGCCTGGTAGGTTGAGATTCATATTCGTTTCAAGTTAAAATGCCTTATAATGCCTGAACATTTGTCAATTTGTGGAATACATTGTATTTCCCCCTCCTCCTATAGAGAAAGCAATCAACTTTCTGAGATTTGAACTTTAACTGAAAGCTCAGAAGTTCTTCTTTTATAATAGCAGCGAAAAAAGTGAAAATTGAAAGAGTGATTGTCGATATTCCTGCAGAGAGTTTTTCAGTTTAGAAATATGCTGATTTTCTTGATGAAAATCGCAAATTACGTTACAAACTATGGTCATTGGCTGAAGACAAAAGAATCAGAGGCTGAAATATGGCAATATCGAATCACCCCTTTCTGTCTCAGATGAATTGTTGTATATGTTTAATATCCCTGTAAATTAAAACAGTTTACAGGAATATAAAGATAAGATTTAACACTTTAATTAACAAGAGTATATACAGATATTAGATATATAATGTTAAGTGAGACAGCTCATTAAAACATCCAATCATGATTTTCCATGCAAAACTTTTTAAAAAAAGATGGTGGCAAGTATTTTTAAAACATACATTTTTAATAAGACAAGTATTTCAAGAAGAAAACTTTTTTCTAACCTTGAGATTGCGTGCTAAATAAATTACCTCGGAACGAAAGTGATGAGTTCTCATTACAGCATCTAGAAAGAAAAGAGAGGGGAGGGGGAAGACAGGACTGTATCTGTCTCCATTTCAGCAGCAGCAGCAACAACAGCAGCATCCACATTGTATATAATTAGTCGGATATTTTTTATTAACTATTCCCAACCACCCTTTGCCATTTCCCACAGCTACCATGGAAGTGTGCCGTCTTCTCCACGCAGAGCTGACCCCCAAAGCGAACCTTGTGTGTATATTTATTCCCTCTCCTCGAAGTTGACAGGAAAGTTACAGTCTACTTGAGCAACAAGGAGAAAGGGGGCGGGGGGTGTTTCCCAACCATCAGCCTGACAGTTAAAAATTAAGGCTGGGGTGGAGATTAGGCTGCCGCAATCTCTGCTCCTCTCCACAGCCCCTTTCCCAAATTTTTGGAGGGACCCCTGCTATTAGGAGCGCCGTCCTCCGCAACGGGGAAACCCATCCTCACCCTGGACAGATGCCGCGGGGGGGATTCCCTTTGACATT
>JANHJO010001166.1:387634-397821 GCA_032468235.1 Pseudoxyrhopus heterurus | reverse complement strand
TTGCTGCCATCACAGGGAAGTTCTAGAATTTAATAATTGCAAACTTGCTCTTTCAGAAGGACCACACAACTGTCTGCAAAGAGATTGAATTAGTTTCCTTGTCTGTTTTTCTATTGCAAACAATATAGCCAGCCAATTCTTGCCAATCAACAGAAATCTGACAGAAAGCCAGTTATTAGAATTGAAATGAAGCAGGATTAAAATATTTGTGTCTAATTACAGAAAATGAAGAGATTGATATTCAAATGGCAACGGAACAGATTTTGCAAAAAACGAATGGCCAAAATGGTATGTTTTAATTTCCACAGTACATCAGATGTTATTAAGGACAAAAATCTCGATGGTGAGACAGACAACTTATATACTTAATTAACAAATAAATACAAAATAAAAATAAATAGTATTATTGGAATATAGGAGTATAGGAATATAGGAAAATAGTATGTTGGAAAATAGTATTAGGTTTTTTTTTTATTAAAAGGGCATTCTGGCAAAAAGAAGAATATTATTGACTTCTATTTTTGAGACCTTGGAGGAACTAATTAACAATGCTGGAGATATTTGCATATCAATATGAAATCTTCTGATGGTAGAATCATAATCAGTTGCATGCCAATAATGATAGTTACATCCAGTTGTGTGACCTCAGTTTGCTTTGTTGTAGCAGTTCTGTTTTAAAGCTGTAGATATCATTAATTGGATATGTACATTCTACAAGGAGGGTTTATATTTGATATATTATTTAGAAGCTTCAGTAACTATTATATAGAAATTATACAGATAGTCCTCGACTTCGAACAATGCATTTAGTGACCATTCAAAGTCACATCACCACTGAAAAAAGTGACTTATGACCATTTTTCACAATTATGTCCAATGCGGCATTTTCATGGTCACATGACCAAGATTTGGATGTTTGGCAGCTGGTTCATATTTATGATGGTTGCAGTTTCCCCGGATCATGTGAACACTTTTTGTGACCTTCTGACAAGCAAAGTCAGTGGGGAAGCCAGATTCACTTAACAACCGGGTTATTAACTTAAGAATGATTCTCTTAAAAACTGTGGCGAGGAAAGTCATAAAATGGGGCAAAACTCACTTAACAAATGTCTCACTTAGCAACATAAATGTTGGGCTCAATTATGATCGTAGGTCGAGAACTACCTGCATATGTGAACCAGCATGAATATACCTTAGTTCACAGCATGAACTAAAATGTGGGCTGTCCTAAGTTTACTTTAATTTGTTCCTGAGAAGGATATTTTGAGCATCCCAAGACAAATTGCAGGGGACTTTTGAAGCAAGCAGAGTAAGGCTAGTGCCTTGCCCTTATCTCCAGCTTTTTCTGTTAAATGTTCCCTAACCCAAGAATTTCAGTGGGTTCCTTTCCCAATCTGTTCTTAGGCTGCACTAGACATCAAGGACGTTGATGGGTAAAAGCTAAAATAGAAGCCGCTGTAAAGAGTGGGGCCATGAGTAGTGGTATGGGATGTCCTGTCCTGTCCTGCAAGCAAGAACACTAGTGGCAGTAGCAATGGTTATCCAATTAGATTGCTTCTCCTGTTCTTCTGCTATGTATTTTCCCTTAGATTTACTACCTATTGCTGCTATCCTTGGCGTTTTCCTACTCCCCGTTGTGTGTCTGTCCAGATGCTGCTTGTTCCAGACTCACGTGAATGTGTGTGTATCTAGACATGGACCACAGAAATTACGTGTTTTGTGCACAGAAAACCGTGCACATCTTTTTGTTTTAAGGGGGAGAAAGGATTATAAAGCCTCCAAAAGGCAAAATGCTTTTTTCTCTATCCTTAGAAAGCTCCAACTCTCCCCTCCTGCCATGAATTGCTGTTTTGGGGACAGATTTTAAGCTTTTTTGGGGGGAGGGGGTGGCATAACATAAATTTGCCTTTTCAGAAATTCCCACTTTCATTTCCCCTTGAAATCCTGGGATGGGGGGGGAAGCCAACTAGCAGAATAAGCAGGAGTTTGTGATTATTTGGTGGGGAGCTGCTTACAGGTGGTGGAAATGAGCAGCTTATCTTTTTGCCACATGCAGCTTTGACCTTTTGAGTATGTAGGAAGTAGTCAGTTTAAAGTCTCTAGAAGGAGTGAGGTCCCTATGAGATGAGTGGTGCCCTTTCCCTTGAGACATCTTCTGGTCTGGGAGGATCCACCCTTTTGCTGGATTCTGTGCTGTTATATAAAATCAGGGATGCTGAGTTGGGAGATCATTCTGGATTTAGATAATAAGTTGATGGCTTGATTAACTCTGCAGGCATGTATCCTCAAGACCTCTTCCTATTATGGATAGCAAGAGTAATGTTCATCTGGAAGTGTATGGTTTTTCAGTTGTATGGAATAGAGCACTAATTAGGTACACTTTATTGATTCTTCCAAATTGCCATCCAAATTGTGCTATTGTTACTTAGGGACAGTTTCACATTCTGATATTTTTATGCAGATACATATGATGATGAAGAATTTCAAGAGGCAATTAGGCGAAGTCTTGAGGAAAAGTGAAGATGTCCAAAGATGGGTATACCAAAACATCTACCCGACTTCAAAGAAATTGAAATTTGTTCACCATTTTATAAAAACATTAAAAATGTACTGGTTGTTATTTCAGTGTTTCAGTGGCACTGTAAAAAATAGAGCTCTATCATCAAGCACTAGCAGAATTGAGAACCAATTGTGAAATGTAACCAATGGGATTTCAGTCATCCCTTCTCATGGCATAAGCAGTAAACAGTTTTAAAATACGATATGGCCAAGCTTATTTTAAAAATACAAGAACATGGCAATTCTGCTGGGTCACAAGATCCATTAACTATTTTCTTTTCTACTGTCTGACCCGAAAACTCAACGTTATGATTTATGTTGCTTGCTTTTTAAACTGTTATTTTCTGGACTTTAATGTTTTACTTCTACTGTTCTGTTGACTTTATTTTGTATAGTGCAAGAATTGCAGTAGATACAGGTATTAATCCAGAATGTCTAGAGTGCCTTTTCTTTCTTCATCAGTTTCTGAGGTGAAGTTAAGACACTATCCTGAGGATTACAGTCAGTAGGCAAACTTGCAAGGGATCTGTTGAAATTCACTTAAATTTGAGGCCCAAGAACTAGTTACTGTTAGCTGTCTGTTCATTCTTATGTATATGTTTAATGTGAATGAATACAATGCCAAATAGCCTTTATTTGTATATTTTGTTTCCTGTTATTAATACTGCATCGAAGTATTTTCCTGTTTTGACAACATTTCAGTGTAACTTCAGGAAGCTGAAGCCTTTGATTTTTTGTTTTTAACTTATTTGCATTTCTCAGAGCATAATTATATACTTCAGCATAATTAAAATATCAGCTGTTGTTTCGTACCTTCTCATATCGTCAAATACTATTTGAAACCTTTCATTTTCATTTTTTATAGGTTCATAAATTCCATTTGGTTTAGTTTGTCTAAATAAAAGCAGTGTTTACAGAGAAGTAAAATGACATGAACCCAATAATAGTAATGCATGGTTAACATACAATGGTTACTTAAGGAAATAATGCAAGAGAGTTAGTGCTATCTCTTATAAAAATCTCATCTATGCTTAAAATGTTTGTCATTTAGAAATGGTCTCAAACACTCAAATGAGCGTTTTCTAGACAGTGCTACATTTCATTGGAGTCAAGTATTTCAGCTGCAGAATTGCTATCTTCTTGTATATTAAGTTCTGACTCAGTGTTATAAGAAACTGTGTTTTCTTTCTCATATGCAAATGTACTGGCAGTTTTCTGGACAAAGCCAGGAGATTCCAATCTCCTGTTTACTATATTCATGTAATGTAGCACTTTCTGTAAATAGTGCATATCCCTTTTTCTTGCTCATATTTTTCAAGTAAATCTCCTTCAAGTCATTCTTTCCAAATTCTTTCTTCAGCTTTGCTATGTTTGTGTCAGCAACTGTACACATATTACATACTCTCTGCAACAATATCCAGATGATTTTGGTTTTAGCCACAGGAATATCATTGCGAAGAATATCTTAGAAATCTTGTTAAAACTGACCCAGGAATAAATCCTGTTAAGCTGACTTTGTCCCAAGTATATACTATTAACCTCTAAAAATAAAACCACATTTACAACAGCTCAGGCATTTGCTGATGTGATTAATACAAATGCTACATTGAAAAATTTTATCCCAATATGCTAATTTTTTGCCTCTGAAACACTTAATTCTTGGGAGGAACTGAAGATGCAAATTATTTCATGAAATCCTAAAGTATTCTCTCTCAGGAAAACCTCTATTTTTTATTATTTTAAGCAAACATTGATCAGGTATCTGGCCTCATGCTAGAATGAAGTGAATATTACAGAAGAACTATAAATGGGTGGATTTCAATCAGAAGGGGATATTGCTACTGTCCAACGAAGATGGTCCAGTAAAAGGAAGACCTAAAGTGCAGGAACTGCTCTTTTTCCAGGGATATTGTAGATTATTATCTCAAGATGTTATAAATGCTGTTAAATAAAAAGTGGACTAAAAAAGTAGTTGGTCTGACACTCCATTGGTATTCTAAAGGTGTATTACTACTATCCCCAGCCAGGAATTCTGGATTTTGTAAGTACCCTCATTTTGAACTTCACAGTGTCTTCATTCCTGATGTGTTACATATGACTTTTGGTATCTTTTGAAATTGATACATATCTTCCTGTAAGTGTTTAATCAGAAATAAGTCACTGAGTGAAAAGGATTATACCCTCGGGTAATGCAAATTTTAGAAAAATGTTAGAGTTTTTTTTAAAAATCCTTTTAATTAGAAAAAAAAACAAAATACTGATATTGACATGTAAAAAGGAATAAAACCACAAAGAGTAAATTAAGAAAAAAGTGAAAAAAAATATGACAAAAAGCCAGCATGTCATGACAAAATAATTACAATTTTATGTATTACTTTTTATTGCTTTTAAAATAAAGGAAAAAAGTACAATACATAAAAATAGCTGTTTAAAAATAGATTTAAAAATGCAAAGTATTTCATTACAACAAACAGTTACTGTTCTATATATAGTCACAAATTACAATTCCATAGGTCTACAAATTATAATTCTATATATAGCTTTATAGTTATAATTTTATATAAATATTGTAGATTAAAAAAAGGCAAGTGCAATTAGGTCTTCAATCCATTGAGTGAAGGCCATTGTTTCCAACGCTGCTGGATCAGTCTTTTGGCATGGTGGGTCCATATATATGAAGTTCTTAAGAGATTGGACAACCATTCGTCTAAAACGGTATAGTCTCTCTTGCTTGAGCATGGGATTGGATTAGAAGATTTCCAAAATCCCTTCCAACTCTTATTCTGTTAAATTGTTTAATCCATTCATTTCTTAACATCTGCATATCAAATTGATTTATGATAACCAGTATCTGTAAAAACTAATATATATTTTTTAGTTTTAAAGGATTTAGCAAGTAATTCTAGTATCAAAGCTTCTCAAGCTGAAAATGTGTTAGTCTAAGAAAAAGATAAGATTTGAATACGTTTGAAGGGTTCATAATAGTTAATGGCACACATGAATAGCATTAATCATTGGAAGGAAAAGGAGGGATGAATAAGCATCAATCTTTGAGAAATTGTAATATGTCCTGATATGCACATACCAGTAGTTCTGCTTTTTCCAATCAAGGTTACATTTTTAGCAGCTGTTATAAAACTTTCAGGAGTTTTCTAAATATAATTTTTCATTCCTCAATTTTTAAAAGCCTGAAAAATATGCAATTAGCTAGGCTGTTCTGTAATTCTGGTGCTAAATTGTATACATTCTCACAAGTTTGTAGAAATACATAAACACTCTGGGGAATTACTGATTAAAAATTAGTGTTAACTACCTGTGTGAACGCAGCACATGTTTATATCAACATTCATATTTATGCTTTTATATACAGTATATAATATTTTTAAGCCAGGACATTTCAGTGTGATGGGCTTTGCTCCAAAACTAAGTGGAATTAAGAAAATTCAGTTTAATTAGATGGCGTATAGTTAGTATGATTAATGATCACATTTAAATATTTTCACCTGTTACAGTTAAAATTGGAATTCAAATTATGTATTTTTTGGAGTATAAGACACTCCGAAGTATAAGACACACCTAGCTTTTGGGAGGAAAACAAGGGTCGGGGGGAAATTGCCTCTGCCTCCCAGTAATTTGTCTCCTTGCAGCAAACAGCCTGTTTCAGCTTCAGTACAGCCTGATTAGCACAAGCAGCTGATTGTTGGTAGGATCAGCCTTCCCATGATCAGTTGTTTCAGGCTGCAGGGATTGCCATAGGCTATTGCTGCCTCCGCGTGCCCCATTTTTGGGCAGCAGGGATCGGAACGGGCGGAAAATGGGGCGTGTGGAGGGAGCAATAGGCAATGGCAATCCCTGTGGCCTGAAACAGCTGATCATGGGAAGGCCAATTTGCTGATCATGGGAAGGCCAATTCGCAAGGAGGCAAATTTGCTGAGAGGCAGAGGCCGAAGGGTGAGGGCCAATAGGTGGACGGGGCTTCGGCTACATTCACTGTATAAGGTGCATAGACATTTCCATCCACTTTTGGGGGTGGAAAAAGTGCGTCTTATACTCTGAAAAATACGGTATATACTCCTAGATTAAAAGATAAACAATTTTTAAATAAAAGAGCCAGTTTACTCTAGTGGTTAAGGCGCCACGTTAGAAAGCGGGAGACTCAAGTTCTAGTCCCACTTTGGGCATAAAATCAGCTGGGCGACCTTGGGCCAATCATTCTCAGCCCAACTGCCCTCAGGGCTGTTGTGTGGAAAATAGGAGGAGGAAGATGTATTGGATGTGTTCACCATCTTGAGTTTTTGTAAAAATAACTAAAAGAGATACAAATTAACTAAATAAAAGGCCAATTCCAGCCATAGTTATAGAAATGCAGATCATTCAATCCATAACAAAAACAGGGAATCTAATCAGCTAAAGACCAATTTGCAATCTCGAAATCTCTTGATATTTCATGCTTTCTTCTACATGAATAAAAACAGCTTTTGGGGGGGAGGACACATAATTGCTCCCTTCCTTTGCTGCTGACCTAGAATTATGATACAGAGTGAAGAGCTGAACTGGAGTTGAGGAAGTGATTTCCATGCATTGTATGGACCAGATGCCCCCTTAAACAGGTTTCCCACTTATGTTGTAACAGATTCCTAACTTGTAGCATCGAAACTTGGAAACCCCAGGTTTGGTGTGGAGCTGATAACTTGATCCCTGAATTTGAGACATTTTTACTTTTCCAAAGGATTTTTTTGCCTACCGAAATGCAAATTCCCAATTCAATCAGCCCAAAGGAAGGGATAGAATTCAGTCTGTCAATTTTATTTCAGCTCCTTAAACCATTATCTTGACAAGCCCAATATTTCCCTTGGTCATACCGGTACAACACTATTTATCTTTCCCCATAATCAAAACTGCCTAAAAAGTATCCATCAACTGTAAAGGTAAAAAGGTAAAGGTTCCCCTCGCACATCTGTGCTAGTCGTTCCCGACTCTAGGGGGCGGTGCTCATCTTCGTTTCAAAGCCGAAGAGCCAGCGCTGTCCGAAGACGTCTCCGTGATCATGTGGCTGGCATGACTAAAAGCCGAAGATGCATGGAACGCTGTTACCTTCCCACCAAAGGTGGTGCCTATTTTTCTACTTGCATTTTTACATGCTTTTGAATTGCTAGGTTGGCAGAAGCTGGGACAAGTAACAGGAGCTCACTCCATTATGCAGCACTAGAGATTCGAACCACCAAACTGCCGACCTTTCTGATCGACAAGCTCAACATCTTAGCCACTGAGCCACCACGTCCCTTGGTAATACAATATAGCAATAAAATAAATATTTTTCTCCTCCTCTCTTTCTCTTGTTGCCCTTTATTCCCATAATACACAGTCTGTAGATTATTACCGAGAGCCAGTTTGTATAGTGGTTAAGGTATAAGGCTAGAAACTGGGACAACATGATTTCTAGTTGCGCCTTAGGCCCAAAGCCAGCTGACTGACTTTAGGTCAATCACTTTTTCTCAGCCCTAGAATAGAGGCAATCACAAAGCACTTCTGAAAAACCTTGCTAAGAAAACTTCAGGGACTTGTTCAGGCAGCCTCCAAGAATCAGATCATATAAGTGAAGAGAAGAAAAATAATATCACTACAATAGAAGAATTCATATCAGCAGCATTTATAACCAACTATGATGACATCAAAATGAAAGATGTATCATAAGGTTCTTTGTCAAAGGATTCATCTTACTACTAGTGTCATAAGATGTGAGGCAAGTACCTTAGTTGTGTCAATTTCCCCACACAAGTGATGATTCATTAATTATATGCTAGCATTGATGATGTTACCTAATTGGGCAATGAAATGTCTGCAAGAAAACAACCATGCTCAGAGAGTACCAAGGACCTTACAGTTCAACCATGAACTACACATATTCTCATCTATTGGTATCATTAAGTATACATAGGAAATTTTGCAAAAGTATTTATTGGAAATTTTCTACATTTATGTCCATTTTTCAACATCAAATAATCTTAGCATCAGAGAATTGGAAGGGGTTATTTAGGTCATTAGGTTTAACCTCTGTTCTGCCTTGGGTCTAACCTGAACCCAGAGAGATGGTTGCCTAGTCTCTGCTTAAGCATTTGAAAGAAAACCCACACAACTCATTCCACTGTCTATCATTAAAGATTTTTATAAACATTCAATCATATATCCCTTGCTATAATTTAAATTCCTTATTCCTTTTCCTGTATTCTGGAACAAGAGAGAACAGGTCCTGACTTTTTAATCTGAAGTTCTTTCCGGTATTTGAGGAGTGCTATCATATTTCCTCTCCTTGTCCTATCATCATCTCTTCTAAAGGCTAAAAATACCCCGACCCTTCCATCTTTCTTCACAGATCTTAATTTCAAATGCCCTGATTATTGCCTTCTTCTGAATCCATCTTAAAAAGTGATGCCCAGAATTGCATCCAGTCTTTGATGTAGGGCCTGACCAATCAGGAGGAAGGGAAAGAATTATTCTTAGAAATTATATTTTTATAGCTTAAAACTGAATTTGCCAAAGCCCACTGCTAGCTCAAATTCAGTTTGCTATCATCTATTCCAAAACCCTTTTCACCAAGTACCCTTTTGAAGATGTATTTATCCCATCCAATAATTGCCATTTGATTTGTGTTTTGTAAGTGAAGAACATTGCAGTTGTTTCTGTTAAATTTAGCTCTGCTATTTTCATCCCATTTCGCTAACAAAACACATCTTTGAACTTATTTCAATAATCAATTACTGTTAAACAATAGCTACTAACTATCTTATCCAAACTGCAGTCTCTCTAATGGAGGTCAAGGAGAGGAGAATAACAAACTCAGCCTTGTGCCATTACAATGCAAGCCCCAGCCCTTTGCACATGCATTATGACATTGCATACATGCTCCAGAAGGGTGGAGTTTGCACAGGAACAGCCTGACACTGCTTTCAACATTTTAAAGAAAGCAGGAAGCTTCCTCATTCATACACCCAGATAATGAATAATCTACAAATTGGATTCCTTTCTTTGCCCAAATAACTAATGAAGTTATTAAAGGGGAGAGGCCCCAAACTGATTGTTGTGGCAACCTACCTGATTCTGATCTCCAATTTGGTGGAGCTTGCTATAAATCCACTTGTCACGACATTCAACCCACACTTAATTAGCTGATAATTTGCACCTTATGCATTATTTTGTCCAATTCAGTAGGTCTACAGCATCCCAAACTTCTGTTAAGAACCATATCCTATCATATAAGTCAAAAGATTAATCTAGCAAAATGTGTTTTTGACAAATCTATAATAACTTCTGGTAATTAGCACATTTTCAGCTGTTTACAAAGTAATCCATGTACAATAAATCATAAAACCACAGAATTTAGATCTTGAAAATAATCCTCCTGCTTCAAATTTTTCCCATTGTTTCCTCCAATGAAATTTGAATTTTGCCTTGGAGTGAGAATGAAACAAGAATAAATAGCAAGATGAAAGATGCAGAATCGTTTGAGTTATTTTATGATTGTTTAATCATAATTATAATCAACCTTATAATTCTATAAATATTTTCATGTGAAACTAGAATAAAATCTAATATAAATTATTAAGGTAAAGGTAAAGGTTCCCCTTGCA
>JANHJO010001166.1:311320-324092 GCA_032468235.1 Pseudoxyrhopus heterurus | reverse complement strand
CCCTCTCCCCCCCCCCCCCCGGTAACTCTTCTCTTTATATTCTGCGGCACTGAGATGCACAGCATATCAATGAATGTTAAAATGAATGACTTAATTTTTGCACCAATGGCAAAAGTAAAAATAGTGAAACAAACAAAAATGTATCAATATTTGTCACACTATATTACTTTGATATCTATTTTAAGTTATCACTCTTTTGATGTTTAATTTAAAATATCTGTACTGAAGCAATGAAATTAAGAGGCAATTCCTATCTTGGTTGGACTACCACTCTTACCGTACTTTTTTGACGAGAGAAATGGCCTTAATGTATCCTTGCACATGAGACAAATTGCTTGCTGGCTCATAATAATTATTTCTTGAACTATATCAAGTGAGTTACCACTTTAGCCAGTCTCATAAGTTGCAGAGAAAGACAGAATTACATCTGTGATTTCCAAGTACATGTCTCCTTAATTTGTAGCTATAGCATTATTTCACTGAAGTTCCGAGTGAGGAATTCAACTAGCTTTTCGAAAATTTGAAATACCGCATTCATCTTTGTGCTTATTGCCAGCCTGAATGGTTCTTTTGGTTCCTGAGAACCAGAGCATTCCAGCAAAGAAAACATAATTGGGGTTTTTTTCATAATCCTTATCCGTTATGCTTCTCAAGATATTTTTATAATAATGTGCACAACAATGTGAATAGGAAGATTCTCAAAAAGTTTGGTGTCTTTCCTTGACCTTAATCAGATATAGCAAATGATGATGGATCCCTGGGAAGTCTGAGCTTTCTATAAACAGTAAGAGAAATGTGTCTGATACGTATAAATCATATCTCTAATGAAAATTTTCATAGCAGTGTTTCCTAAGCAGAGCAATTCCCAGCCTTCACAGCAAATAGCTGTGCTGGCTTTGGAATTCTCGGACTTCAAGTTAATAGATCTGGTATCTGCCCAGGTTGGAAAACACTGTTGCATGGGAACCTATCAGTTCTGGGAGGAGAGCATTAGATGCTTTTAGGGAAAAGATTGATATTGTGTATCTAATGTATTTTTCAATGCACCTTCTTGATTCTTCTGAATCATATGAGCCCAAATTTAAAATATATTGTTAAATATTACTTTATATTTAAAGTATGGTGCAAAGTAATGGCAAGGAATGTTGGAAAGCAGGATGACAACTCAAGCGAGGTAAAGATGAAAAATACATTACTATTTTTAGATAATAATGAATCTGAGATTGTATCATACTTGAAAAACCTAAACCCTGATTAGAAAAAGTTCCATATCCTTTCTTTGAGGGAAAAATCATTAACACTATTCAAAAATGAAGAGTTTTTTGAATGTCACATCTACTGCGATAATATGGTAGTTTATTTACTAAAATAACACTACCATTATATACTTTTAGAATATTGACAATGGATTTAGAACTGTAGCATGGTTTACGAAAAAGTATTCTATAATAAGATTCAGTATCAGTCTCTTTCCTTTTGTGTTCTTTTTGGTTTATTAGTAATCTGGCCATTATACATTCTGGTCTTTGAATGTTGCTATTGCTGAGTTTTAAAAAAATGGTACTGATTAAATGAATTGTAAACCAGGCATGCAATTGGTATCTTTTATCTGATATTTAATGGAAAGAAAATGTTAATTCAGGGTAATGAAAAAGACCTCCAAGTATTGTGGGTGAATAGACCATTAGGTTAATTAAAATGAGGATACGAATCACTGCTGTAGTAGAACTATCATTTTGAGGGAGACAGTTTCATTTAGTGGCTGAATAGTGAAATTCAGGATGCCTCCCTCCTGAGCTGGTTTCGACATACAAGACCAAGATAAGTGGCAAGGGCAATTCAAATTTCTATTCATTTACTTTTACCTGCCTACCATTACTTGTCAGTCTTGACTGCTTGTCACATAAAGGTGAAGATTTATTCAGCCTTATTTAAATCTATTAAATGCAAATTGTGTTACTTCACTGTCCATCACACAGGCAGTTTCAGAACAAAATGTGTTCGTTGTGACAAACTGCATACAAGAAATTCCTGAACCTATTTTAATTATTATACTTGCAGTTTCCATCTCTTTAGATGGAAGCTTTTTTTTTTTAAAGACTACGGTAAAGACATTTGTGGAATAGAACATACTGAATCTTCATCTAATGATTGATTAGATTTCTACTTACATTTACTACAAACAAAGATGAAAAAAATATGTATTCTGTCATGCTTAAAATAATGATTAGTTTTGGTACTTGGGCTAGAAACAACGAGATAAAATTGTTAAATTTCAAAATAAGACATTATGCATTAGTAACTATTTACTTTCTTTGAAATGACAGCTTGTTATCTTGGCTTAGCAAGAATCTTCCCATTTATCCTTGCTTCCTAAAATAAAATATGCTTTGCATAAATGTATTTTGAACTCTCTAACATTTAAAACTTTTTTCTTGGCTTGAAAATTCTATTTGTCAAATATTTGAAGTTTTTTAAAAAAAAAAAACCAGAAGTAAATGATATTGCCCTTGCAGAATTTTAGATATATATGTTTCCATCAACAGCACATTGCTGATCTCAAGAAAGCAAAGCAGGTTCAGACTGGGTGGATATTTAAATAGACTATTTTGGCATACCAAACCCAGAGACAACGGTATTGTTGCCATGACAGTAACGTGTATGTTCTCACATAGCCTGAAAGTAGGAGTTTATTTCACAGTTCTTCTCTGGGTGACCTCCCTATTTTATTTTTCTGCATGATACCCATGGCATTGGGGTTGGGTTTTTTCTGGT
Organism: Pseudoxyrhopus heterurus; assembly: GCA_032468235.1. Lineage (NCBI taxonomy): Eukaryota > Metazoa > Chordata > Lepidosauria > Squamata > Pseudoxyrhopus > Pseudoxyrhopus heterurus. The sequence continues at coordinate 321,317 of JANHJO010001166.1, read as the reverse complement.
GCTGTTTTTCAGGGTTTTTGTGTGGGTTTTTTTTGGCTTTTAAAATATCTAAAATTCTATTCATTTACTTTCCTGCTGCTTATTTGGTATTTTATGTGAATTTATTCCAGTCTTGGGTCTTCTATAATATTTTTTGTTGTGCACATATAATTTTTTTCACACTGGATGGACTTTGGATATTACAAGCTGCCCTTTAGATTGCTGTGGCGCAAAGGTGTTGTTTTAATATAGACAATTAAAATTACATTTCAAATGCATTTGGTGTGAACAAAGCATCTGTGCTTGAAGTGTTGAGGCAGCTATGTCCCCGGGCCTTGGTATGGTTGCTTGACAGCTTTTCCTAGGTGTTTCCACATACATGTTCATGTAGGGGTGCTCACTTCATTGGATTTCCCAACAGAAAATTGTATCAGTATTTTTGTTGTATCAGTATTTTGAGAAGGGATGCTTTGGTGGTGCCAGTGTACCTCTAAAAGCTCTATCTTGCAGTAAAGATTATTATTTTTCTTAAAGAGAATTTAGTGTTGATATTGATAGTGCTTTGTTGAATTGACATAATTCATCCTTAATTCCTTTTGAATAAAATAGGAAGTAAGATTTCCTTTCCCCCCATTCTCTAAACTATCCATGTATTCTAGAACAGCCTTGCTGGCTGAGGAATTCTGGGAGTTGAAGTCCACAAGTCTTAAAGTTGCCACGGTTGGAGACCTCTGTTCTAGAATATTCTTTTGTTCAAACAAAATAAACACCTAGTTTTATTAATATCAAGGGTTGTATATATTTTGAATAGAAAAGTTGGTGACTGAATGTTAATTAATACAGAGACACGGTTGGGTTGCTGACAAGCAGACTGCGGACTTATGCATGTTTTCAGAAATCCTAAAAATATATAGAAATAGATGAAAAGTATAAATTCAAATCCTGAATCTAAAATTCTTTACAGACTGATCATTTGTTAGTGAATCCAGACTTGTTACCAAATAAGAACTGGTCTGCCAGTAAGATGTTAATTTACAGTATTTTAATATTATTTTTCATTGCAAAAAAAATCTGAAGTGGTCTACAAATGCAATAAAAGACCGAACTAAAAATCATTTCCCCCAAAACTACCATACATTAGAAAAGGCCAACATAAAAACATACATTTTTAAAAATAATTTTCTAAAAGAAGGTGCACTGGGGCTTCTCATTACTATAGTTCCCAACTTTTACGCATATTCATAAAAATACCTAGTTTATTAATTTCCTTTTCTGATATTTATTTGTGTATTGTATTACAGTACAATTAACAAATGACTAAAACCCTATTATTAGAATTACGGTTTATTCAAATAGTCTGGGCTAATTTACGCAGGATCATTCAAGACAAAGGCTTCTTACACTGAATGGAATTTGCTTTCCAGTACCCAAGAGCTACTACCATTTCAATTTTGGTTTAATGCTAACAGCTTTTCTTCTACTATCTCATATCCAACTCTTCCACTTTCCCATTATGATTTTATAAAGACTCCTACACCAAAGTTGGGGTTACAGATATTGTTTGAAAATATGGAAAGTTACTGTTCTGTTCCTATTTTGTGAGATTTACTGGGATCACTTAGAAGCGATGCCTTGGAGAAGAAGGAAGTTGTATATGAAAAATAGCTAACTAGAACCTTTTCCTAGAACAGAAATAATCTGTTCAGGGGTACGTGTGAATGTTTCTCTCAGAGTGGAAGACGATTGTGTCTTGCTTCGGATACGCTCCTACTCTCTCCATCCTCCATTCATTTATACACACACACACACACACCTAGGCAGTTTGTCTTAAAAGGAAAGCTGTACTTCTATATGATTGAATGTGAACTGCCATTTTCATCCCCATAAGAGACCTTACATTGCTGGTAACTGTGCACTTGTTCAAGCTAATTCAAGTACACCTCCCTTTAGTCAGCTCCTGAACTAAACATTGAGGGCGGGGGATAAAGGACTGATCATTGTAGAGAGCATCCCTCTCTCTCCACTTATAAGTTGTCCATGTGTTCATATAAACACCTGAATGAGTCCAAAAGTGTGTGCTTCGTATATAATTAACTTGTGTTGCAGATTCAGAATACACGTTGCCTCAACATTAATTAATAGGATGAAGGGACAGCTACACAGAGAGTGTGGGGAAAACCATGAATCAAGTACAATCAGAGACAGTGCTACTAATAGAATTTCAAGGCTAAACTATGTGTGAATTTATGGTTCATAAATATCTTTACAATATTTCTAAGAATTTCCCTTACAAAATTCTTCATCAGAAAGAATAATCTGGAGCCTGAGTTACATGCATTTACTTTATTTAATACTATTTTTAGAAAATTGCAATTAATCTTAAATGTATATAGCTCTTCCCTCCGTCCCTCCCTCCGTCCCTCCTCCCTTCCTCCCTCCCTCCCTGTCTTGTCACAAGCTAAATGAAATTTTAGCAACTGTAAGCTACAGCAAGTCTGCAGTTATGAAAACAGGGCAAGAATAATCATATACTCAGTTACAGAAAAGAAAAAAAGACTTTGCAATGAAAATGTTTTTTAAAATTAAAGCTCTAAGGAAATGTATTTACAGCTACTTTAAAATAAGAAAAAACCAAAGGAATAATTTTATTAGGATTAAATAGAGTTATAAAACAGCAAGGTTGTCGGAGTTTTTCAAATTGGAAGGAAAAGCAATGGGTATAGTCCAGAATGTTAATTCGTAAATTGTTCTGCAGCATGTTAAGGGTGGCATGGAAATAGAGTAACGGAATGCAATTTTTGTTCATAATGAGATTTCTCCTGTAGGTTGTTCTGTGGGTGGGTCTGATATTGCAAGTTTATATTGGGTCTGTGAAGTAATAATTGTGTTCCAAGGAGGAACTTTTTGCTGACTTACTTAGGTCAAATATCAAACCCACTAGGAATTAAGCCTTTATTTTGAAATACTCAGTCATCATTAAATTGTAAATAGTAATAATCTTGTATAGAATATTATAAGTAATTCTGTCTCAGTACTTATGCTTCTGTTCTGATTTGCATTTGTAGAAAGTTCACTCCATCAGGCCACTCAATCAGGAGATTAAGGAAATTGGGAGGGAATGACACCATGCTCACAATGGGAGGCATGGGGAAATGGCAGTTGGATTTGGGATCCAGACTGCTGAAAATTCTCTCTGGATTAAAGAGAGATTTTGAGATTACATTTATGCACTCCAGACAGCTGATATTTTTTGCAAATTGACAGCAGAAACTAAAGCTTGAATACTTCTTAACTTTGTATTAAAGCTGCTTATTCAACCATCTGATTTATCTTCATAATAAAAGATTCTGGTTTTCCTTTAAGAAAACCCAAGCCAATTCTTTAAAGGAGAATACTATTACTTTTATTAGTATGTTTGGAAGTTGAGCAATGGTATCTAGAAATGCACAGCCTTAAAATATAGCTTTTTTCCAGTGGTTAATTTTCAGTATTTCCCAAGAACAAAAAGGTATTAAAGGTTGAAATCAAATTCTAAAAATGGATCAACATTGAAATGTCAACTATCTAGTTGTAGCAGCATACCAGCATTCAAAACCGTGGTCTAATATTGATTTCCCCGATTGCATAACATTTGCATTGTGACATTTGGCTTCAACATTAACAAAGTAGTTGTTTCTTGATCAATCATTTTTTGGTATTACATACCAAACAATCACTCAGTGTGACCTATTTCAAATTGCATATTAACTGTTGGGCAAAAGTACTATACTGTATGTTTTTTTTTAATTTTAAGCCTGGAGCATGAATTGTGAAGATGTAATTTGTAAACATAGATAGAAAACTGTATTTTTTTTTTATCAAACATTACATGCAGGCAAATTAGTTTCAACAGTGCAATCTCATATATAAGTTATGCATGTGTCTCTGTGCACATGTGGATGTGCTCTCTCTCACACACACACAGACATAAACTTGATTAACACATTCCCATCACAAATTCTGCATTTCTTTCTAGGTTTTCTGTATAATTAGATTTATCTGTGTTTTTTTTTCTTTTTTCCTTAATGCTTTCTGATATGGGAGATACTACCATCCTTCCTAGAAATTCAGAAAGGCTTGCATTTTCCCAGCCCTAACATTTTATTGTAATATAAACTTTATGGAGATATATATATATATCCTGAAAATATACAGTATGCATGTGAGAAAGAAAATTTATCACATATTGTTGACTTAAAGAAACTACGTAATAAAGTGCTGAAAGCTGAAGAGTGGTGTATGCTTGAAGTAACCCTTGTGTGAGAGAGTAGAATGCTTAGTACATGCTTGGATATGAGTTGGCTCCAGTGTTGTTGTTGTTAGTTGCATAGTAGTGTCCGACCCATCGCGACCCCATGGACAACGTTCCTCCAGGCCTTTCTGTCCTCTACCATCCTCCGGAGTCCATTTAAGCTCACACCGACTGCTTCAGTGACTCCATCCAGCCACCTCATTCTCTGTCGTTCCTTTCTTCTTTTGCCCTCAATCGCTCCCAGCATTAGGCTCTTCTCCAGTGAGTTCCTTCTCATGAGGTGGCCAAAAACTTAGAGACAGAATATAATTGGATTCTCTATTGCTAAAGGGAAATGTTCCTGAACGTGCAGATAGGGAAGCAACGTCTAGAGGTGGGGCTTGCTGAGATGTTTTCTATTGATAAACATGAATAGCATGTGATGTCACTCTCCTTAATTGGTTCATCCAGGATTCTTTCCTCAGATCAGCTGGACAAGAAATAATGGAAAGAGAAATACCTATCATGAAACTGGGTACAGTACTACTGGTAGTTCACACAAAAGGTGTGATCCTTCTCTCATCCTCCCCATTAGTTATAGAAATCTGCATTCCTCCAGCTACACTGATGCTTCTGCTCACTCAGAAAGACCATGAGAACCAACTCTTCTTTCCTGAAGAACAGAAAGACATTATTGCTCAGGATGATAGTAATAATGCCTGCACTGTTTCACTTTTTGATGAAGCATGCAACTTTCAAATACAGTTTATAGGCCAGTAACTTCCAGCTGTTATGCAATCATTTTGAGGAAGATCAGGTCACCAAGACATTATTTAGTAGTCTCTTAAGGCCTGTTTTTTTTTTTATTGCAAGCAACCTGTTTCTATCCCTGATGGTCATGGGAAGAACTTCGAAACATTAAGGATTCAGTTTGCCTCCTTTCATTTTCCTTCTTGGTTCTCCTTTTTTCCTTGTCTTTTGTGTTGTGTTTTTTTCTGAATGATAAGATTAATTGCAAGGAATGTCAGATATTTTCATTTCTAGAAGGGTAGCCTCTGGCAAAAAAGCATTGAAAAGCTCGGGGATATGTCAAAGACTAGCAAAGTTAATCACGTGAGATTTTTTTTTGGATCACAGCTACTTGTTAGATGCTTGAATAAAAACCTTCTGTAATTCTAGTTTCATTGTTGTAATCTAAAAGGCATTTTGGGAGGTTTTGGGGCTGAAGATCATGGTAAGGTTTTAAATAAATAAACCAAAATGTTGGCTATAATTACAAAAATTACACTGTGAGAGCATTGGCCTTATAAAATGTTGTTTCTGTGTTCTTGTATCTAGTGATGTTATAGCAAATTGCATGGAGATATTTAATGCTGGCAAACTCAACCTTCTTTTTCTCAGTGAGTGTAGAACATCCTTCCCCAACTAAGCATTCTCAGATATGTCGAATTTCAAGTTCCAATAATTCATCTGGAGAGTAGTCTGCTTATTTGGAGGGATGTGTGTGTGTGTGTGTGTGTGTGTGTGTGTGTAATGTTTGCATGACAGAGCTTGCTTACAGCAGTAAAGCAGTGGAGAACAACAAAAGAGCTTAAAGAATAAGAAAAGAGAACGAGACAGAGAAGAGGTTGGCGTCCTGTTGTGTGTGATGATGGGACAACTGAAATTGATAAATTTAGCAATATAATGAAAAAGGTAGTACACAACTATTGTATCCAAAGTTAAACAGTTGTGTGAAAGGAAGCATTCAGAAATATAATCCTTGTTTGGGATGTCAACATTAAGGCTTCAGCAACCTCCAAGAGTATGTTTTCCTATTCCAAGTGCTTTGAAAATTGGTGTTAGAATGTTTTTGGCCCATTTTCCAGGCTCAAGAAGTTCTGATTCCTTTGGCCAGGCTTCAGAAACATTGATCACTCGCCACAACCAAGTGTAATATTCAAACTATTTTAATTTGCCAGGCATCTCTAAACAGAAGCATTTGCCAAACAAAACCACTTCAGTGTAGAAGTGAAAAGTGTGATAAATTTTTAACTGTAAAGTGGTTGGCTAGGTATTCTCTAGATTCAGGCATTCTAAAAATATTGTATACAATCTGATGCATACATATTTTCAAACCTTTGATTCTACTTAGTAAACTTGTTTGATTGACAGGTTTATAAATGATAGGAAAATGTGATCAGTTTTTTTATATCTAACCTATTCAAAACTATAAAAGTTTAAAAATTATATTTTACCCATTGAAACAAAGGGTAGAATAATCTTTATTGTCATTTATTTTAAGCATATTAATACATACTATACAGTATGTATTTCATAATATAACAAAAATAAAATTCCAGAATAAAATTAATAGCAATAACAATAGCACTTAGACTTATATACTGCTTCATAGTGTTTTACAGCCCTCTCTAAGCAGTTTAAAGAGTCAGCATATTGCCCCCAACAATTTTGGGTCCTCATTTTACCCACCTCGGAAGGATGAAAGGCTGAGTCAACCTTGAGCCTGGTGAGATTAGAACTGCCAAATTGCAGGCAGCTGACAGTCAGCAGAAGTAGCCTGCAGTACTGCACTTTAACCACCATGCCACTGAGGCTCATAATGGGGCTTTATTTTTATTATGAGCCAAATCACTTCAAATCAACTTCCAAAATTCCCTCAGCCATTCAGTTCATCATTTATGCATGCTTACTTGTAATGTATTTATGGAATTCAGTGATGTTTACTGTTTAATAAACGTACATTGTATAGGATTTTGTTCTTCACATCTTCTTCAAACATATTGTTTGATATCCATATGTTATCAGGTCAAGAAAATCTTGGATGGTATCAAAAAGATATGAATGGCATCAGTTTTATAGATATAAATACTTACAAAGATAAACTTTTATTCTTTTCAGGAACTGTCTCTCAGATTTTAGAATGATTGTGTTTCCCCAGCTTTTTTTTATTAAGTTTATATCTTGATGCATACAGACAATAGAAATAACTTTGCAATATACAATGTTTTTTTTAACTAAACAAAGCTTTTTAAAATTATATCACTGAGGAAACTTCCCACATATTTATCCAAACCACAAATCTATTCTTTTTCCTAATCTCTCACAAATTGGATTTTTCTTTCTATAGTTCTAGTCATTGTGAAATACATCTTTTATCTGGCCATATACTTAAGATATGATTACAGTTATGGCACCAATAGCAAGCTTTCCAAATTTCTAATGTACCATTCTACCAAAAAGGCTGAAGATTCCTGCCCATTTGTAATGGACACTCATTGGATGGAAGGGGAAGGAAGAAAATATTCGTCTCATTGGTTCTTTCTTAGATGTCCCTTATAAACTGGACATATAACATTTTCTCAGATAAAGACTGGGAACATGTATTTACCAAGATAATATGCTACTCTGTTCCAAACAAACTTTTAAGTAATGAAATATTAGAAATTGCTACACACTGAGGCAAGCACGGTTTGAAATGCAGAAAGATATTGAAATTCCTAACCTGTTAAAAATAAAATACTGTACACCATTTGACAAAACATCAGCTTGCGGGTATTTGTCAAAATGAAGGTTTTATACTACTGTTTTGCTTGTAGACAACACCGAAAGGAATTGGAATTGGTAGTATTAGACTACTTTTGAATGCCATAAAAGATATTCAAAAATGTTCCGGAAATGAAGAGCAGGCATAATAAAACCAGAGCAAAAAGAAAGGATCTCTAGGGATGAGGCCATAATTAAATAAATAAGAGTACATCTACCTTGAATAGCTGCTGTTGGCCAAATCGGAAGCAGATGGGATACATTTTTGAAGAAACCCAGGCTAACTGGACTGTGTTCAGAAAGATAAAAGCCTTTGCTGAGAACAATTTTTCACTTAATACAACTGAGAGGAAGTCCTACACTCAAGTGGGCAGCAAGCGATGATACATGGTTCAAGTAACGTGGGCCTCTGTGAAGAAAATGGGGCTGAGCCTTGTCACCACCCCCAAAGGAACATACAAAGGATAACTCCATTTAGCAAGAGGAAAAGCAGAGGCAGTTAATGTAATTGCTAATTATCAGATCCCTGGCAGACATTAGCACCTGTATTAGCTTTTAAAACATTGAATAGATTTGAGCTGAGAAAACTGGAAAATGCATGCAATCCGTGCATTCCAGAAAAGACTTCAAGAACGTTGCTGCAATAGTCAGCAGAAGTGATTCCTCAGGTAAAGACCGTTACAGTATAGAAAGAGATCTTTAGACACAGAATCATCTGGAATCTGATGGTTCCAGCATTTGTCATCCATACAAAGAGATTTCAGCATCTATCAACCTTCTCTTCAAATCTCCACTATTGTCCTTAATATAAACAATAGAGATTATCTGGCCTGCTGAATTTAAACCAAGTTTGAATAACAAACCTTCATTGCTGTTGCTGTAAATAACACCATCTCAACACAATGGGTTAAGAAGCCCTGATGTGAGGGCGATGTGTTCTCTTTCCTCTAATTATCAGCTGACTAACTGTGGCATTTTGGAATTCAGCCCTGGAGAAATGCAGTCAAATAATGGCAATCTCACCATTAGGGATGGAGATCAGGAGAATCCTCCCATCGATTTGACCTTTGGGTCTTCAAAGTGCTGATCTTTCTTTCTCCAGGAATCTGTCAGAATGATAATCCGTCTCCCTTGATTTCCAAATTGGACTCATTTGAGAAGAAGCGTTAATGTTTTCCTGCTTCAGGAAAAACACTTTTTAAGTTTGAACTTAATTTTTTTTTAAAAACCAACCCTGCCTGGGCTCCACATGCATTTAATTCACATACTTTCCCAGTGGATGTGAAAGTGTGATGTAGAATTTGAAACAGAATGGGTTTTGGATATAAAAGTTAGCTTGGCTCAGAAAGGCTGTGTGTAAGCAAAGGATTAATTGACTTCTGCTGGCTATGTTAGGCCTCTTTCAGTCAGTTAGCCTGGTTTAACATGCTGTCACATAATCCATTTTAGAGTGAAAGCAGGAAGGTAGAGATTGGAAAGAACAGAACCTCTGTAAATCTGTCTTCAATCATTTCAAAGGGCATGATCTGTCAATGAAAGCATCTTCTATTATGAGTCCTTTTGAAAAGGGCTGTTCAAGCTTGTACCATCAACCTTGTTTAAAGAAGCCATTGCTTATCCATCCTATTTTACAATCCATATGCATCCCCCTTGTATCCTTCCCCTTCCCTAAACATCCCCCTACCATTTTTTGGAATAGATTATTGGAAGATTATAAGAAAACACACTCGATAGAACATTATCTAATATGGAAACTAATAACTAAAACATGACATCAACTTAAGAAGTCTATGAATAAGATGCAGTTCAAATCCCAAAATTAAATGGTGACTAAATCACTTTTTAGAGTATCTTTTCCTAGACAAATTTATAATCTATTCAATTAGTTTTATGGATAATTCTGCCCATCTAGGACTAGGCTTTACATGTTCAAGACATGAAGGTGCCTAGCCAAGCCTGTGATTTATGAATTGAATGGATTTTGGAATGTTGCATAATAGACGCATAATTCATTCCCCACTAAAAGTGGTAAACAGTTTGCAATTTCTGATCAATGTTGACAGGTTTGCTGTTTTTATACATATTTAAATATTTAATACTAGCTGATGACCCGGCATTGCCCGGCATTGCCCGGGTACAGTCGGGGCTGACACTGTTAGTAGCTGTATGTGTGTCGGTTTTCCTTTCCTTTCCTTTCCTTTC
>JANHJO010001166.1:298291-311220 GCA_032468235.1 Pseudoxyrhopus heterurus | reverse complement strand
AGCCACGTGCGCCAGCTAAGGTGCTGAACATTACAAACCAGCATGATTTGTAGGTGGGTGTGAGTTTGGCAAAGGCTTCTTTGCTCTAGTTTGAATAAAGCAGAAGAAAGTATGTGACACGAAACATCTAAAAGGATCTGTGGGTAAAATTCTGAGACCATTCTCATTCTGTATTTATGATGCCAGAAATGAAAATGACCTGAACAACAACAACAACAATGACAAAAGAATCTGGAAGAACAACTAGAAGACGAAGTGCTTTAAATCTTCTTCCCCGACCCCAACCCTGTACTTTATATTTGTAGGAGTGGGAGAAATCCACCAATTTTGTAGCATCATGCATTTCTTATCTTCTGAGTGAAGAAAGATTTGAAATACCAATAACTAATGAAAATAATTCAACTGCATTTTTATATATTATTTTTCTTTGCATTTAACAGAAAAAGAAATGATCACACTGAAATATGATAGCTCATTATCATAATTGCTACTTAACAGGATTTGGTGCTGATGTAGTCTCTCTTGTGATTTGTGAATCTCTGACTTTTTAACAGACATGGTGTATATATTATCTTGACATGATCAGTGTGAAATGCAGGAATATTGTTTCAGGCACTGCATTTTTGTTTTTTGGAACAAAATGCATAATAAAATGTGGGATTGTCAGTTATCAAAGAAAGCAGTTAATGGTCAAGCTTGTCCTTTGCTTGTCTTGTTATTAATCAGACAATCCCAATCAGCACTGGAAAGTACAACATACTTGTACTGAAAACCAATCAAACAGATGCATCTCTTATATCCATCTTTACTAATGTGACTGGTAAGGATTTGTACTAATATGTAGTCCAAATCCAATTTATTAAGCATCAGTCTGGTCAATCATACATTGCTGAGTACTAACAATGCATATTGTTGTTTGCATGAATGGTAAACAAAGATGCTTATACGGGATGTAACGGACAAATTATTTATTTCAGTCCCAGGCCAACTTTCACGAGGAAGTTATGGTAACAATGACAGAAAAGCGATACTGTCTATTGTTTCTTGGGGACAAGATCAGCAGGAAAGAGAGTGAAAATAAAAGGCATAGTGAAAAGCTGATGTTCTGTATCAGGTTGATGAGTTAGGAAATAAGAACTCTGTCTCACTGATAACGCTGTACATGTCTGTTCTGTGTGTGTGTGTGTGTGTTCATTATTGCTCCTCAGTGACTTTTTGTATTTGCTCATTTTTAGCTAACAGCACGATCCCTGCCTATGGTACAAACCGATGAGAGACTTCAACCCCTGCTCAATCACCTCAGGTAATGAAAACACAGTAGAACCTCAATTTAGTGGACCTTTTGGGCCCGTTGCTTCTAAAGGCCCATAGTCTAACTCATTTGTACAAATCAGGTCTGGTTTGAGTAGCTGAGGGAATTTTATTTTTATTCTTTCAGATTAAAAAAATGTGAAAATATTTTGTAGGGTCTAGGCATTGCGCCTAATGGATCGATCAGTCCTGTGTTCTGGCCCAAAGGCAGAATGTGATTGTTTACTTCTTCCCATAACTGGGTCCATCCGCTCTGCCTGCAGAATATCTAATCCTGGGAACAGGGTGCGTGAGGAGCTCATATACAGAAGAGCACTTTGCTATTCTTTAGACTGCAAACCATGGAATTTACAGGGGAAAGCAATAGAGTGTTTTAAATAAAAAAGAATAAATCAGATATTAATAAGCTTTTTATTTATGAATGGTTAACTTGGCAATGGATTCATTGCAACTTTATCTTCAAAAATACTATTTCAATACTTGTTTCCACAATGAGGAAGTAATTTGAGTGTTTTTACATAATGAACGTGCCATGGCAGATAATTAGCAATATTGTTGACATACAACATCTGTTTCTAGTCAACACTTCAGACTTCTCCCTTAGGTAATTGTTGGCTCACATTTACAAAATTATATTTTGCCCTTGAAAAAGGGGGTTTATGTTCCCCTTTACTCAAAACCTTTTGAAAAACATAATAATGGAACTATAGCTGCATATTATTTATCTTTGTGTTTTAATTCCTCACATTGCTAAGTAATGTAATCAGCTTAAACATTCAAGAAAAGATGATTACTCTATGGCTCCCTTAATTAGAAACATCTGAGAGATTATACCTGAATTTTACAAAAAAAGTATTCAACAATTGTTTTCATATGATTCATTAGAGTTCAAATAATCTGCTTCTACTTGAACTTCTTCTAAAGAACTTAATGTTCTTCTAAAGTGTAGTAAAAATATTTCTAAATAATTTATTCTGGTAATCAGAAATGTTTTATATAAAGAAAAGTCTTAAGTTCTCCAAGGTGAAAGAATTATTTTAAAGACATATTTATTTCTTGAACACTAGTTTTGAAATATTATTTTTAAAATGTATGTAAACAAAAATACTTGGCCTTTCATTCCCATGGTAATAACAAAAATGCCCTTTTAAATTCAACAAATAACATTTACTTCTTTTCTTCTTTTTCCACATCATAGCCATGCATATGTTGGTCCAGATTATAATATTGAAAAAGCAATGGGCAAAATATCATTGGAACAAATTGATGCTGTAAGTATATTGCCTCCAATTCACTATAGTTAAACTAAATAATGAAACAAGAAGAGAATATGAGTAACACTCAGGAGCATAAGTAAACAAACCTTTCACATGAGCCCATGCCCATTTGTGAGGGGTTCATGCACTGAACCCTAATCCCTGGCAACAGCTAATAAGAGGAAACCAGAATATCATCACTGGGGCACCTTTCCTCAGTTGCTGCTGTATAGTAATAAACCAGTAAAGTTATCCTTTTACCTCTTCAACCATCCAAGCATCCCTTCCACTCCCTTGTTCAATTTCCTGCAGTTCAAGTTTCTGCAATTTCCTGTAGTAGTCAGAGGACCATGCCCTACTTGGCTGCCTGAAAAATTTATCTCTTGGACTTACTATACCCGGTTTCAAAACCCTACTTCATATTTCTTATCAGCCAATATTTGTTATTGGCTTGTTGTTTTGCTGGAAGGAGGGAGGAGTGTGTGTGTATATTTTGTAGTATGCATTTCTGTGGGACAAAATGATTAGCATTTGCAGGTGATGGGGTATTATTTTACAAGAAATCAATTTTAATTAGCGGTTGCTAGCCCAGTTAAGAAAAATATATATTTTTGTGTTGGCCCCGCCCTCTTTTGGAATAGATATATGTACAAATATAAGTATGTTGCATGCACATATACGTGGAGGCCAGGAGTTGGTTTGGCTGACGTTGGTATCAAAGTTGACAAAGTAGGAAAGCCAGACGTAGAAATGCACAGAAATGTTTATCTGTGTTGATCTTTTTTTTCCTATGAGTGCTTCCTAGTGTTGGTGGTAGGCAATCAAATTTAGCCTTGTCTTCCTTTTAAGTAAACATGGTAAACAGCTTTAAATGAACAGAAAAATAGCCCCAGATAACTGACATCTGTGACATTAATTTAAATATATTAGAGGGAGGGATAGTAAAGGTGCTATCAAAATAGAATTAGACTCTAGATTAATTACTTACATTGATTTATGCTTTTTACTGTAATTAATACAATTTTAATAACTTTTAACATCTGTTTTCCATTTATTCTTGCATTTGTACCAAAAAAAAACAGTATATTGAAATTGTGAAATAGAGTTTTCCCTTCATCTCCGTAGTCTACTGTATGCAAATATTCTCTTCTCAAACTCTTCATCTTTCTGGTTGGTGATCAAAATACAGCTTGTAAGTTAATGTAGTCAGCAGATCATTAATCCAAGTTTTCTTGTTACAGCTTTCGGTTAAATCATTTCCTCTCTGCATGCGCCAACTCCACAAAGCTCTGCGTGATAACCATCATCTCCGTCATGGAGGCCGTATGCAATATGGCTTATTTCTCAAGGGCATTGGTTTAACACTAGAGCAAGCTCTGCAGTTCTGGAGATCTGAATTCATCAGAGGAAAAGTAGACGCAGACAAGGTAAATGGGTTGGTGAGAACAATGCTCAGTTTTTAACAGTTCTCTTCGGAACACTTCTAGAGTCCACAAGCAATGTCCATGCACACTAAAACATCTGTTCAGTTTACATAAACACTAAAGACAAAAGCAGCAGTTGTTTTCACATCCTCTCTGCACAGTTGGATCTCATCAGGATTCTTTTCTCATTATAAGTTTGTACGGTTAGTTTACTTTATGTTTACTAAGATTACAAAAAGAAAATTGGAATTATTTATCATGTTGGAAGACAATGATGTAGTGATGTCAATATTTATCTTATTTACTAATACTTCTGTACTGCTCGATACCCAGAGACTCTTAAGGGGCTTACAGAATGCTACAATAAGTCTGAAAATAAAAATTAAAAAATCTAAAATATGGACTTCCCACAAACCATAACAGGACCATTGCATAGTGCTGGGCCAAATGTTCATATCCTCAAATGGCTTCTTAAACAGCCGAGTCTTTAGAATACAGAATAACAGAGTATAACCCTATGCACAAGTAGGAGGTCCTATACCGTTCTGGACAAATGGCTATCAGGTCCCTTCAAAAGCCAGATAAGATGGAGGATGACTGGATATCAAGGAGTCATCTGTTTCAAAGACCGTCATTGCCAAGAAAATTCTTTTGCTGGGATCTCTGTAGATGATAGTACCTCAGAGAAAGAATCTTCAGCAATTTTCTCTTCCTGACTTCAATAGGAAGATAATCCAGAGCAGGAGTACCCAACCTTGGCAACTTTAAAACTTGTGGCTTGCTTGCTGGCTGAGGAATTCTGGGAGTTGAAGTCCATAAGTCTTGAAGTTACCAAGGTTGGAGAACCCTGATCCAGAGACTGTGGCCTTGTAGATAGCAAGTCTCTGACCTTCCTTCCTTCCTTCCTTCCTTCCTTCCTTCCTTCCTTCCTTCCTTCCTCTTATTTACAGAGTTGTGGGCCACACAGATGAATTGATTCTTACATACAAATTTCCCAAGTCTGTAATTTGGGTTAAAATAAATACATCTTGAAGTAAAACTGAGATTTTTCATTATAAAACAACCATATACATCTGGTAACACAAATAGAAATAATTATTCTTCCTCAATATTTGAAATGCTACAACAAAGAAAGAACATTTTATCATATGTGATGGTTATTTAAAACAGTTTTTAAGAAATCTTAGATGGATTGCAGGGTGGATGGAGAATCTGTCCTGGTAAAGTTGTCCACTGTGCTGGCAGACAAATATAGTTAGTTGGATTTTATTGTTATCACCATTCTCTAACTTTACAGAAGATAATCATTGTTTGCCAGTTCTGGAGAATGCAATGTGTTTGAAACTTAGCAATTTCAGGCTTCTCTAGTAATCTACAATTTCAAGTTGTTCAGTGGTTAATAGATTTGAAATTTTAAAAAATCAAGTCTTTGAGGTAACATTTGACAAGTAAACTCAAATAATCTCCAGGCTTAGAAGTTCTAACTAGTATAAAATGCTGAAAGGAACATCTAACAATCAATAGTTAGACCTTTTTCAAAAGCAATGCCCTGGCTGCTGATTTACTACCCAAATAAGTTCACTTGTAATGACATACAGAGCTCTTTTTAACTTAAGTCATGGCTGTCTAGCAAAGTACTTGCTCCCTGATGTTTCTGATTGTCATTTAAAATCTAGTGGAAATGTCTTCCTTAGGGTGCCACATCTGCCAGGAATTTCATACATGGCAAACCAAGAGAGAACATTCTCAATTCAAGTATTCTTTTAGTTCCTTGGTTGGCATGAAGCATTGCAAACTTTCAGCTCCAGATTAAATTAAATTTTCTTGAAGTTATACCCCATCTTTCTATTGGTATAATACAAATGTAGGGTTTTTTTTAAATACAAAACATAAAACATACCTATAAAGCCAGTATCCATAAAACAATGAACAATTAAAATCAAAGTAGGCAATCAGATAATTCTAGGAAATGGTATAACCGCTTTACGTTGTGGACTATTCACATTGCCTTTTTCTGCCCTTTAATCTGAAGGTTTTTTTGCCCTTTAATCTGAAAGGTTAATCTGAAAGGTTAATCTGAAGGGGTTTTTTTGCCCTTTAATCTAAAGCAATGTACAACCCTAATCAAAATAATCTTTTGTTTGTTCGGCTGTTAGTAGCCATCAGTTAAATATATACTTAATACTGCTCAATACATGGTCCAGCACCTACTTCAAGTATTACCATTATTCTGAAATAAGTATTTCACACAAGGCATATTGTCTTCCAGATACATTCTTCAAAAAAGTGTACCTGAGTGCCTTAAGGTTCACATACTGTAATTCATGAATCATATTATCTTCCCTCTATTCAAAAGAATTCTTTATCCAATGTAGGTTATAAACATTAAGTGAACAATTAAAAATTGAGAATACTGTATAGAGTAATATAGGTAGTCCTCAATTTACAACCAAATTTGGCTCCAAATTTCTGTTGCTAAGCAAGTCAAGTGAGTTTTGCCTCATTTTACGACCTTTCTTGCCACAGTTGTTAAGTGAACCACTGCAGTTGTTTAATCCATAACATGGTTGTAAAGTGAATCTGGCTTCCCCATCGGCTTTTCTTGTCAGAAGTTCGCAAAAGGTGATGACATGATCCTAGGACACTGCAACTGTCATAAATACATGCCAGTTGCCAAGTCTCTGAATTTTGATCATGTGACCATGGGAATGCTGCAATGGTCATAAGTGTGAAAAGTCATAAGTCACTTTTTTCAGTGCCATTGCAACTTTAGTCAATCACTAAACAAATGGTTGTAAGTCGAGGACTACCTGTATTGATTCCAACTATACATGTGGAGAATGTTATGACTGATCAAGTAAGCAAAATAAAATATTTTTGACATAAAGGATTTCAAATGATTCCAGGCTTGGTTCAGCCAGCAGTGAGGTTTTTCATTATCCTGCGGTCAGAATTCTGGAGATACGAATAATATAGGAAAATTCTGTTTTTACCAGATAATAGAATGAGGGATGCCACACATCTCTCCCCCACCAATGGATTCTTTAAACGAAATTTCTTTGTCTAGTTATTGCAAATTTATCTTCAAATTTCTACTTATAGTAATGCAGTAATTAACAGGAAGGGCTGTCACGTGCTCTTGAAAGTACTACATTTCATCTGTTAATTGAACTATGAGCCAAATTGCTAGTTGAAAAACATTAATTTTGAATATTCTTGTAGTCCTCTTGCCAGAGATTAATGCATGTCATTTTTTCCATATTAGTGCTGTTAATCTGTGATTGATAGATTTTTAAAAGGTTACTTTTGAGGATCTTTGGTAAATTTTAATGAGTGCTTAGGTCTTCAGGACAATGCATATAAAACTCTGAAAAATTTCTGTATACACATACACACAAATATGCATACGGTATGCATAATATAATAATAATATAATATAATATATATTAACAGAGTTGGAAGGGGTCATTGAGTCCAACCCCCTGCCCAAGGTTATCCACCTGGCTTTGTGCTCAAGGCAGGACTAGAACTCATGGTCTCCCAGTCTCTAGTCTGGTACCTTAATCACTATACCCTATATACTAGCTCTCGGTGTTGCATTTAGATAAGGGTTATTATAGAAAATCTATTATAGATTTATATTATATTTTATTATAGAAACTTGTGGTCTCCAGGTTTCCAGCCTGATGCCTTAATCAACACCAACCTGGCTGTCAGAGGACTATAATTATGTGGATTTAAAAGAGTGATGTACTTTTAATTAAGCCCAGTAGCTAATGTAGACGCATGTTAAATTATACCTGTTGTTTTTTTCTAAAACACCTTTTTTTTTTGCAAGTAATCGACGTGGTTACTTAACCTCATGATTAAATAAACTACGAGGAAACTGCCAGACGATATTTAATACAGTTCTACTAAAATATCTAGTCAGTTTTCATTCTGAAGAAAGCTATCTGTTATAGAAATAATGTTTAACTCTTGACATTCTGAAAGGTGCTGAAAATGAGGACTTCTTTTTCAGAGGGCATTCAGTTATTGATCCAGTGATGATTAGGTGTCCATTAGAGTTGTTTTGTTGTTATTTAAATAGGAGGTCAGACTTATACTTTAGGACTGCTTTTATTTTATGTTACTGTTTTGATTTTGTAAACCAGCTAAAGTCGATATGAATAGATGATATTTAAAAATGTAAATTAATAACATAAGTAGTAATAAATGCAAATTTGGGATGCATGTTGTGTTTCTGATGTGATTTTGTTACAAAGCCACATACTAAGCTATTATAAGCATTGTTGAGTGCAGAAAAGACGTAAAAGTAGTAAGCCAATCAAAGTAAAAATATGAGAGGAGAAAAAGAAAACATTAAAAGTTTCACACTAACATAACTAAAAGAGTTTAGAATAATACCGTCCACAATACCTCTCTATACATTTCTACCCTTAAAAACAATTTAGCTTAACTAGGCCCATATCATAGGGACGTGGTGGCTCAGTAGCTAAGACGCTGAGCTTGTTGATCAGAAAGGTGGGCAGTTCAGCGGTTCGAATCTCTAGTGCCGCATAACGGAGTGAGCTCCCATTACTTGTCCCAGCTTCTTGTCCCAGCCAACCTAGCAGTTCGAAAGCATGTAAAAATGCAAGTAGAAAAATAGGGACCTCCTTTGGTGGGAAGAGCGTTCCGTGCGCCTTCGGCGTTTAATCATGCTGGCCACATGACCATGGAGACGTCTTCGGACAGCGCTGGCTCTTCGGCTTTGAAACGGAGATGAGCACCAGCCCCTAGAGTCGGGAACGACTAGCATGTATGTGTGAGGGGAACCTTTACCTTTACCTTATTAGGCCTGTATACCGCTTCATGCACTGTTTTTTTTAATTTATTTTTTTCCATGCCATTTTGAGAATAACATTAACTCTGTTCCCATTAACAATTTACTATTTTGTCTTTGCAATGAATCTGTGTTTTCTTTGACCTTCCTTTCCAAGATATTCATAGAATATTTTTGTTGTTATTTTTGGTATCAATCAGAAACTTCATGGCCTTCTGAGTTTTAATCTTTCTGATATGATTCCTATAATTTCCAGAGACTGCTTTGTGTTATGGTTCTATTTTCTATTCAGATTTTTTTTTCTGTCCCATATCTTTGAGAGCTCCAAGTATCTGCTTTGGTTGCATTGGAGTCCTGTTTCCTTCTCATAAAAGTGTGTTTATAATTATGCTATTACTATATCACCTTTGTAGGATTTTCCAGTCTTCCTAGACATGTTTCTCCTTTAAGAACTTCAAGCCATTGAATCGGGCCTATCTTCCCTTGAAGTTTATCAACATTTGCTCTTTTGAAATGCAATATGCAATTTGACTTTTCTCAGTTTCTCCTCCGTGGGTATTATAAATTCAAGGATAACACAATCACCTTCCTCTACCATGCCAGTCAATTTTGTTTCTTTGAAATGCTCCCTGTTGGTGAGGATTAGGCACAGATAGCAGACTTGTTCTTTCTTCCAACTTCTGACAACTGAAATTGACAGCAAGAGTGGACAAGAATTTGTTGGAGTTAACAAAGTTAACTTGGCAGAATTAGATTCCCTTCAGATGTCAGAATAATTGAAATCCCCCATTATCAGGATTGTGTGCCTCTATGAAAGACTGGTTGTCTGACACATAAAAGCTTCATCTGTGTCTTCTGCCTGCCCAGGTAGTCTATAATAAACTCCTGTGATGATACCACTTTTGTTTCTTTCCTTTTATTCTTATCCAAACACTTCCAAGGGGATTTCCCTGCACTGGTCCTAGATTTCTATGCAAGTACATATTTTTCTTTTTATATCGTGCAACATTTTCAGTCTTCTGTTGCTGTAATGCTCAAGGCCCGTGGGCTGGATCCGGGCCGCAGGGTGCTTAAATCTGCCCCATGGGGCCATCCTGGACATAGCAAAGGATCTGCCCACAGTGCCTCTGGCAACCAAAATGGGGTGCTGCAGGAGGCGTCGGTCACGTCTCCCCCTCCCTCCTGGCCGGTCCGCGGAGGAGAACTACAATGCTGATCCGGCCCTCAAAGAAATCTAGTTTGAACCCCTGCTGTAATGGTATGTGGGGATGAGCTTGGGAGACAGGAGGAAGAATCCTAGCCTAGATAACAGTCATGCAAAAGGTATCTCAGCCTACAGAGGGAAAAGGGATATGGGAAGCATCTTGGAAAGGAACTTCTCTAATTTTCTGGAAAATAAAAATAAAAAGGGGGGAGAGGTACTTCCAGACTTAGTCTGATATTGGTCCGTCAAGATAGTCTAGATAAGAAACACAACCATGAGTAATAACTCTACCATTATTGTAAGGTTACAGTAACAAAAACTTGCACGTCAGACTCTTCTTCTGGATTCCCAAAGTCATTCTCACATGCCATTATAGTGGGACTGTTCTTTAAGCAAGTTGTAGCTTCCCAGTGATATGTGCCAATCGCAGATATTATTCTACCATTTCAGGGATGACTATGAAATTGTACTGGTCTTCCTGACTTAGAATCTCTAATTCTCCCTGCTTATTTCCAATACTCAGTGCATTATGTAGAAATATTTGAGGCTTTAAGTGGCAGTGCCTACAGACTTTTCTGTTGTAATTTCCTGAGAAACTCTTGGCTTCCAGGTTCTTTCTTTATGTTTGAATTACCTGATCTTAGTCCTTGGTTGCATGTTCCCCTCTGAGTTTTTGCTACCTTGGCCCTTTTGCTCTCTCGTGAGGCTCTTCTGATGAGACTGGTTATTGCCTGCCAGACACCTCCTCGTCATCATAAGGACTCCATCTCTTCCCAGGAGTCCTTTATGAAGTGTAAGCCATTGTCATTTGATCCAAATCCTCCTTCGTGATACCATCTACCGGTATGTTGTCTGTTTCTGTGCATTATATTTAACTCTCTGCCATCTTTTTTAAGAATGTTCCTTAATAGCAGGTTATTCCCTAACTATTTACTCTGAGAAGTATTTAAACATTTGACAAGTTTTAATACCCTTGCTGAATTAGAATAAGTCAAGTTTCCCCCAACTGCTTCTTCTGAAAGAACTCAACCAGAAAACACAGTAGCAAAGAAATGGTATCTAA
The DNA here is from genome assembly GCA_032468235.1 of Pseudoxyrhopus heterurus. NCBI lineage: Eukaryota > Metazoa > Chordata > Lepidosauria > Squamata > Pseudoxyrhopus > Pseudoxyrhopus heterurus. The sequence goes on along the minus strand of JANHJO010001166.1, from coordinate 300,137 downwards.
TGACAAGAAAACAATTTCCCTATTCTTTGTATACCATATGCGTTGAAAGTTATTCATAATTTCCTGAAGTGAAATATTTGTGCATTCTAAATTATAGTGCCAAATTTCATTGCTATCCAGTGACTAAAGTCATATTTTCTTTTGAAATTTTTATTAGTGTATGTTTTTCAAGCTTATAATGGTGTAATTTTATTCTAATTATGTGAAAGAAAAAGTCTGGTACGAAAATTTAAAACTCATCAGTTTTCCTTAACTTGAATAATGAAACTAAATAATGTCTGTTGCTAATAAATGCTGTATCAAATTGCATCTTCTAATGCACCATATGGAAACTGTTATTTAAAAAAGAAAGCCTTTCTATCAGAATCAGTTACATGTGCATGTAGAATTCTTCCAGCTTCTGAAAGTCAGAGACACATCTTCTTCTGTGATGGGAGTTACATTTTAGATGTTGAATTGATTAGTCCTTAATAGAAACAAAAACTCAATTCTACCAAACATTTAAATCATGGCACGATTTTCAATCTTAAAAAACTAAAAAATATAATTTACATCCTATCTTCTACTCACTACAGGAATCTTAAATTATGAGCGCCCAAACAAATATCCAACTTCTCAGAAAGTTAAAATTGGATGGCAATAAGTTTACAATTTCGTTTGCAGAGATATTGATAATAACCTATCATTTGGCTACTTGAACATCATTAGCTCTCCTAACTCTAGTAGCAGAAAAAGTTGTTCCTAGAAGAAAACTCTATTTCTAGTTAACTCCAGAGATGTATAACATTTGAATTTAAGTCTATAATTTGGAGAGGGATTACAGGAAGCACTCTTCTGATAAGTGAGAATCTTTATAACGCAATCTTTCAGAGTATTTTTAGTTTATTGTAGCAGGCAAAATAGAGTTACTTTCAAAATATGATATCTATTCACCTGAAATCTCCTCAGTAATTGTTTGCTATTTTTCAATCACTTCTAGTTTGCTAACTCAACAGCTGCTGAAGCATGTTCTTTTCTCATACCTAGTGATTTTGGTAATTGTGATAAAAATTGGTTGGTTCAAGTTTTATTAGCAGCACTAGGCTCCTGCATTCAATAGTTTCAATTGTATTGTATTAAATAGTATCAACATTCTCTTTCTCCAGTTTTGTAAGAGGTGGTAGCAAAATAATTACTGAGACTTTATCTTTCCTTCTGATCCTTTACTCTCATTCTTTTTTTCATCTCTCTTCACTTTTCCCACCCTTTTCTTACAGGGATGGTAGACAATTGCCTTCCTCCTTTGGTTCTCCTTACCCCTTAGAAACATGCTTATTTGTGTCCTTTGTGGAAAAAGCCTTCACTTGATCCTTCTGTTTGTATTGTTTTCTGTCCAACTCTGAGCAGATCTGAATGACTATCTGCCTAGTAGCTAAAATATTCCTCGGAGCAGCCCTGCAGATAATCCTGTGCTTGTCTCTTCCTAGCAAATCATCCTAAATAGGGATGCTGAACAAACAGTTGGGGAGTAAGATAAGAGCAGAGAAGTAAATACACTTTGCTGTCCCTTATTACCACATGCCATTCTGAATATGAGAAGTTGTTTAATAAATTCTTGCCTATTAATTTGAGTGTACAGGTGTTTATCCTATTACATGCCATAGGCCTTTTCATTTAGGATATCCTTTTTATAATGTGATAGAATAATTAATTGTAGTATTTGGAGCATTAGTCATTTAATCCTGTACTTGTATGCACTGAGACCCAGTTTGATGTCGTGGCTGAGTTGCTGGATTGGAAAGCAGGACACTCATACGGGCATTTCAGTTCTGTTAACTTCCTAACAATGAGGACAATTAACCGGTGG
>JANHJO010001166.1:254555-265132 GCA_032468235.1 Pseudoxyrhopus heterurus | reverse complement strand
CCTGGAGCCTCTGGGAGGGTGAAAACGGCCTCCCCCGGGCTCCGGAAGCCCTCCAGAGGCCGGAAACGGGCCCATTTGTGACCTTCTGGAACTTCCAAGAGGCCCGTTTTTCGCCCTCCCTGAGCCTCCGCACGGGCCCTGCACTTACCTGGCATCCAAAACGGGCTGCGTGGAGACTCCAGGGAGGGGCGGGGAGGAGTAGGCGGGGCCAGCCAGGGTGTGGGGTTTATGGGTTCGCCGAATTGGGCAGACTCTTAGCTAGAGGATCGGCCGAACCCGTGCGAACCTGTAGCAGCGCATCCCTGGGGAAGCCACATTCACTCAACAACCACGTTACTAACTCGACCACTGTGGTGATTCACTTAGCAAATGCGGCGTCAAAAGTCGTAAAAGGGGGCAGGACTCACTTGACAGATTTCTCACTTGGCAACATATACATTCTGGGCTCAGTGGTGGTCATAAATCGAGGATTCCCTGCATGCCCAGATGGGGTAAAAGGCTATATTGGTAAATCAAGCAACGGGCTGAGCTGAGATGATTTTCCCCCACATGGGACTCCCAGAGTACTGTATTTACTCGAATATAAGCCGAGTTTTTCAGCCCTTAAAAAGGACTGAAAAAATCACCCTCGGCTTATACTCGAGTCAAGTAATTTTCGGGGCTAAATTGATGCGTGCGCAGCGTGTGTCAAGTGCACTGTGCGGGCACCAATTTAGGCCCGAAAATCAGCTGAATTGAGGCCAAAAATGGGCCAATTTTCGGACCTAAATCGCCCTGTTTTCGGGCCTAAATCATTTGATTTTCAGGTCTAAATTGATGCCTGCGCAGCGCACCTGCGCGGATCAATTTAGCCCCAAAAATCAGCTGATTAGTATAAGCTGACTCGAGTATAAGCGCACATTATTGCTGATCGGCTTATACTCGGGTCAATAATTTTACTCGGTTTTCCTGGGTAAAATTAGGACCTCGGCTTATACTTGGGTCGGCTTATACTCGAGTATATACCATAAGTCTTATGTTCAGAAACATCAATTTTTCAAACTTTCCTAATAAGAATGTTGTCTGCAGTACCTTTTTTCAACCCGCAGCTTTTCAGGCTTCTCATGTCAGCAAGGGTTTCTTGCTACAGAAGTGCTCTAACAATTTTGAATGTTTCCATCATAGGTATGGAAGTGTATACAGCTCTTCTTGTTTGGTTTTGGGTTTCTTGATTAAAAATATTTCCAAGAACCACTTAAATAGTGCCCTGCATTTCTGCATTATTAGTTCTAATTTGGCAGAAAATAAGTTTTCTTTATTATATTTTTATTTTGTTCTTTCCTCCCCTCAAAAAAGCAGCAGAAGGCAATAAATATGCATGTAATATTTCTAGGAAGTAAGTTGGGCTGAGAGAATTTTATTGGTACTAGGAACTCCAGGAAGCTTCCTAGTTAAAATGAGGATTTATCAGTCTTAGGTCAACCCTCTAATCTGTATGTCACTTGGCTTCAATAAGCTCCTTTGCACAAGCATCAATTTTTCAGGCAAATGACAAAAGTTTCTTATTTTATTTAGGATAGTGTACTTTGTACGTAGTAGGATTCGGCCCCAGAATTCTCACCATTGCTATTATTACTGTGTATGTGAGTGTGTGTTTTAAATTAATTCTTTCTCTTTCAAAATATTAATATGGGGTGGTTTTGCTGCACATATTTCATACACAATCCATAACCAACTGACAATATCTAAGATTGTAAGAAGTGAAATGAAGAGTTGACAAGGTTAAGGAGTATTTCAATATATTGCCCATTAGGAAAATAAATGCTAACTGTCTTAGGCACCCATTTGTAATAGACTCTATATTGTTGATGAGGTTTAAATGCATAATTCAGGTATTGACCAAGCATTATACAAATTACTCTGAGTTCTCAAGATGGATTTGTTTCCTTAACGTTTCCAGAAATGAATATATAATGTATACTCGCAGTTTATGTTACTATTGAGAGAATGAGTTACGCTTTGAAATTCAGACCCAAACTAGGTTAGTTATATGCACATGTGTATAGTTTGTGCATATATAAGGAGAAACAGTGCCCATGTTAGGGCAAATAATTATCTGATCCCCGTAGGATAGCCCTATCAGAAGTATTGTTTTTGTTGTTAGCATTATAGCTGATAGGAAGGAGTTATATATAGGAAGTCCTTGACTTACAACCACAATTGAGCCCAAAATGTCTGTAGTTGTTAACTGAGTTTTGCCCCCATGTTATGACCATATTTGTTAACTGAATCATTGCAGTTAAGTTAGTAACATGGTTGTTAAGTGAATTTGGCTTCCCCGTTGACTTCGCTTGTCAGAAAGTTGCAAAAGGTGATCACATGACCCCAGGACACTGTGACCGTCATAGATACAGGCCAGTTGCCAAGCGTCTAAATTTTGATCATGTGACCATGAGGTTGCTGTAATAGTTGTAAGTGTGAAAAACAGTCATGAGTCATTTTTTTTCAGTGTCATTGTAACTTCAAACAGTCACTAAACGAGGAGTAGTAAGTCAAGGATTACCTGTAAGTGGTAACTAGTTTTCTGATAAATATCAGAAATATTAAGCTGATGTCTTCAAAAGTTGTAAGGTTTAATAGACCATGTTGTTTCAGCCAATCATAGTAAATAAAAAACCTTTCTGTACTTGCTCTCGTAACATGTTTCTGCAGATTCCCACGGTGATGTTTCCATTTCATCCCCAGCCCATGAGTGACTCAGACTTAAGTTGTCCTGAGTTTGTTTGGCGTTAAGATAGCCTATTTCTCCTTATCCCAACATTATCTAAAAGCAGGGTCAAGTGGTATAAAACATGCTACTCATGGTTGCTTGGAAAAAATTGGGGGACTGACAGTGGCAGGGAACAGGGGCAGTAGAGGCTCAGTGGGGATTGCAATGGGCACAGCAAATTTCCTGCCAATATTGTTTCTGCTAAGTCCAGGATGAGTGGAGAACACCTAGCTCAGGAGTGGAAAAGGTCCCAAGTCAAGACAGAGGGGTTCTGATGAACAAGGCCGAATCAGAAAGGACATGCAATAGTGCCTACTGAGCCATGATGTGACGTGAAAGTTTGTAGAAGGACAACAGAAGTTATGCAAAACCAGAAAGACCTTGCATGGTAGACCATGTTCTGTCTAGCTCGATGAAGAGTTTTAACTCACAGAAGCATGTTGCTCTGCCTTAATCTGATGAAGCATCTCCTTGAAGCAGCATTCTGACTTGAGGCAGCCCAACAAATGTGATTTACTCCATCCTTGAAAAGTAAGGCAGATCAGCCTCACACTGTTTGCTGTAGATTTGACAGAAGTAGCTTCTGCAAATGTGCAGCCCCCTCACCAATATGTACAACTATTTAAATTGGGGTTTTGAAGCATCTGCACAGGCCTTGTAGGTTGTCCCAATTATAAGTTGCTACTGCATTGCCTTCTCCTCTGGAGAAGCGGCCTTGTCTAGAGCTGCACGATTGCTCAGTTTTGAGATTCTGTGAGGATGAAAAAACGAAGGCTCTCATGTCTTCATCATGTGTGTCAGAATGATGGCAAGACTGGCCGGGACTGTACATGGGCTGATGACCCTTATCTTGAAAAAGTAACCTGAACTCTCTTTTGTCAGATGCTTCTGGTTCATGGGCCAGAGGTTGTGACTTCCTTCCCCGAAGCAACTTGTGTGAAATATCCATATTCAAGAAAGAGGAAAATATTCCCTTGTTAGTATTCAGGCACACAGGCTACATTCTGATAGACTGCTTTCCAGGTGAATTATTTTAATATCTGTGCCCTATATTTTCCTGGAAAATGTAATTTTGCCTCAGCAGGGTAGCACGTCTTGTACTCTGGCAAAGTTTTGTGGGAACATCAATACTGTACTTTGACAGAGTGTCCTTCAGTCTGAAAATCAACTCCCAGCTGGAAGAGACAGCAATAAAAGAACAACTTCTTTATTCACGTATACTAAAAAGTTTTATTTTTAAAAGTCCTTGCACAGAGCTGTGTTTTCCCCTCTACATAAAATTGTAAGTTTTCATTCCTCACCAAAATTTAAAGTATAAATATACATATATTAAAATATATACATTTAAATATATATCTAGGTTGCTTGCTTCAGGCAAATTGTAATGAACTGAATTTAGAGAGGCCTCTATGCAGAGGTGGTATTCAGCCAGTTCGGACCGGTTCTGGCATACCGGTAGCAGAATTTTTGACCAATTCAGAGAACCAGCAAATACCACCTCTGATTGGCCCTGCCCGCCTGTTACCTCTCCTATATTTCCTTGTTTTTTAGCTGATTGTCACGCCTCAGCTGAGCTAAAAAACAGTTCAGGCAGCTTTCCAGCATTGGCAGAGGTGTCTATTTGAGCCCCGGGGGCGCGAAGCAAAGCGCGTGCATAGAACCAGTAGAAAAAATTTGGAAACCCACCACTGCTTCTATGCTTATGTTTTCCCTTATGCTATTCAAAAGGCTGTGTTTTTTTTTTCCTGTTGAATTTGTTAACCTCCATATATAGATATCATCACATCCTGCAGACAGGCAGACTTCGTTACTGGATTATGGCAGCCAGAATATTTGTCTGGCTGTTTCACTAATTATTTTTAGTCTTGGTTCTGTAACAAGAAGCTCTCTTTTATCTCACCCGACCAAGATTTTGTATTCATTGGCAAAATAAGCCTTCAGATTGTCAGGAAGTACGGACCAACCCATAGATGCAGAAATCCACCCATTACATTACGTGCTTAGGACCATATTTGTTTAAGTGCTTTTCTTTTTTTAAAAAAATCATGAAGTGTTTTTTTTTTAAATATCTACTGAAATCCATAAAGCCAAAGCACCGTTTTCTTTGTTGACTTTTTGAAGCAGAAAATGTCTGAAAATTGTAGGGGTATGTTATTAATTGTGGCAATTGTGGTAATTGTGATATGTTAATCAGCTTAACATAATTTTCAAAAGAAGTGTTTCACCAACTCCAAAAAAGGTATTCCAAATCTGGACCCCATTATCTTATCAATTTTGTGCTATCTGCCATTGCACTCCTTGAAACCCTGAAAAGGCGATAAAAAAAAGCCCAGGCTACACCTGCTCTCAGGATAGATCAATGGATGGATGGAAACCAATCAAGGAGAGAAGCAACCTAGAACTAAGAAGAAATTTCCTGACAGAACAATTAATCAGTGGAATAACTTGCCTTCAGAAATTGTGAATTCTCCAACACTGGAAGTTTTTAAGAAGAGATTGGATAACCATTTGTCTGAAATGGTATAGGGTTTCCTGCTTGAGCAGGGGGTTGGACTGGAAGACCTCCAAGGTCACTTCCAACTCTCCTATCCTATTCTATCCTATCTCTGTCTGAAAATGCTGTGATAGGAGTGGGAGAACTTTAGTGCTGCAGGAAATTACCAACTAACTTTTATTACTTGACCACAGTTAGCTGACAACCTGCCATTTAGGTGAACTGTAACTCCGGTCATTCTCACTTCCTTCTCTTGCAGTCATGTGAGTATGGCTGGCTGTGAGTCTTTCCTGCCCAGGACCACCAGTAAAGTTGATGTACTTGTGGTCAAAGACCCCAGTCCATGGTCTATTGGTCTAGTGTGACTGGATGAAACCCATTCCCCAAATATTCCAAGTGGAAAATTTTCCAGTGATACATTTTGAGTGAAATTGTAATGGGATATAATCATTACAGTAAGATGAACAAAGCGTTCATATTAGTTTATCCTTAAATCTATAGAAAAATGCCTGTGCTGAAGGAACATCTGTTTTCTACTGAACCAGGCTGACTTTTAGTTCAGCCCCATCTCTACTGACTGGCAAATGCTACTCAGTCTATTTGGAAAAATTTCCAGCTCTCCCCAAGGGAATTTTAGCATGTAATACATCAACTTTACCACTTAACGTCTGTTCACCTTAGTACAATTGTAATATGTGGGATATATGACCCACAGCAAGACCAAAGTGGGAACTTTACATTGAAAAGAATGACTCAGGATGAATTCACTATTTATTTTTTTCTTGTTTATAGGACAAAAAATTACAAGTAATATCCCATACCCTGCAGTGAAATTTTGAGGAAAAGTTGTCCCATATTGCTTTGTCTCTATTTCTTGATTTGTTTGTTTCATAATAATACTTTCATCCTCACTTTTGACCAAAAATGCAAATCATTGAACTTGTATTTTCCCTAACTACATTTTAAAATTTGAAGTATCCTAGTGTGAGTCTTCCACAAACTTCTCTCTCTCCAGATATGTGGACTTCAACTCCCAGGATCCTCAGCAAAGCCCATAGTATCTGTGGCATTCTGGGAATTCAAGTCTATAATCTGAAGTTTGTAGGAAGGTTGTTTTAATATATATTTATTAATTTTAAAAATAGCAATCTACTAGAATTTTTGCATAAAAATACACATGTCCTTATAATTCTCTCCTTGCAAAGCTAGATAGAGAAGGTTGTTTGATTTTTTTTGATGTTTGGAAAATTATAAATTTGCTTATTTGAGCCATCTGTCTGATAATAACCTTAGTTTGACTTACCACCACAATAATGAATTGCACATTTGTATACAGTTGTGTTTATTTTAGTGTTTAGAGGAACAGCTATGATGAAGTTGCTTTCCATAATTGCAATTAATCTTTCTTCAGTTTAATGGATCCATTTCTTAGTATAGCTGCTTCATAGTTTAAGTCTGAAAAAGTGGTAGCATGACATTAATTTAAATAAAACAAACAGTTTGCAAAAAAAAAAAAGAGCTGTGGCTGACGAGCTTAAATAAATTTAGCCATGATTTTAGATCAGGTTACATTCTAGCTTAAGAGAACAAGTTTTCTGGTGTTTTAATTTTCTGATTTGTGGACTCTGGTTCCCATCATCTAATCCACATTGATGGTGTGAGCTGGTAAAACTATGTAGCACTTTGGATTCAACAGAGTAAAAAGTCTTTTTCATATGTATAGGTACATTCTGGATTACCTGAAGCATAGCCTTTTTCCAAATGTGTTTACCTGTCCAATTTGATTGAGCAGATTGGGCCTACTGCAGATCCAAAGAATCTTGGCTAGCGGGAAGAAGATGGGCCTTTTCTGCACTGACCCCCGCTCTGTGGAATATCCTCCCCTTGGAGATTAGAATGTTTCCAAGCTTGTTGAACTTTCATAAGGCTTTAAAAACCTGGCTTTCCCTCCCAAACCTAAGGCACTGATTGTGTTTAGGCCCCACATCCTGGCTTTACTGTTAACTAGCCAAGTATCTTGGCAGCAATATATATTTGTTTTGGATGTTTTTATTTTTTTTAAATGTTTTATTGTATATTTTTTGAACTGTAAGCCACCCAAAATAATTGATGGAGATGGGTGGCTATAGAAATTGAACAAATAAATAAATATGTATACTGCACTTCTCAACTCCATAACACAAACATAATTTTTCGTGGGATTGAACTGCAGTTGGAGAAGCCAACAGCATGATTCCAGAAAAAGACACAGCTGCTTTAAGAAGCTGCAGATCAGTGCTCTGTGGGTGTCTTTGGAAGCACTTGAACAGCCCTACTAGTTAAGAATGACGATGCAGTCAAATGTTAACAGCAGGATACAAGATTCTCCAAAGACTGGGTTATAGTTGGTTGTACCAAGTAGCCTACTCATGTCTTCATACAATAGAAGCTTTGTATATGAAAAAATACTGTATCAAAAGGGATAAATCTGCAGATTGAAAAGTTACAGCCAGCTGCAGGTTTACTAGCTCATCTAGAACAAACTGAATATCCAAGTGTCTAATTTCCACTTTTAGACACAGGAAGTATGTATGTTTTCTACGTACTATAAAGATTAGACCAGGAAAATGCCAGTGGATTTCCAATTAAGAGCAAATCTGATTCATATGTTGCAATATCTGTGTTTTCATTGGCTCCTGTGAATGTTCAAATATATTGAATATTATGCATGTGGGTTTGTGTGAAATGGTAGGCTGCTCTGGTGCTCACATACCAGTTTCTATATTTTTGGTTTGTGCTGATATAGTTAAACAAAGCATGAAAACTTTCTTCCTTGATATATGAGGTTTGGAACAGTTTAGAAGACAGAGGGAAAACCAGATCTTGACCTCCACCTACCTGTCTTCTTCTATTGGATTAACAGTTTGCTATACTGCTTTCCTATTGGTGGCTGGATGCCTAGAAGAAAATTCACCAGCTGTGAAAGCATAATTATATGATTAGACAATGTGGCCAGCTATCAGCACACCTGTTTCTAGTTCACAGTGCACAAATTGGGTGTGTCTGCTCAGAAGAAGTAAACTCTGCCATGTAAAGTGAGTCTATGTTCACAATCTTAATGCTTTCATTTGTCCCACTATACATTTGTACTGGGTTGTGGCTTTTTCTGATTTTACACATATTCCTCTTCTTAGAGTTTGGGAAATCTTTGAATTCCGCTGGTTCTATTCCCAAAGTGCCTATGGAGGCATCTCTGTGGAAAACCTGTGTGTTTTCCCTCTGTCTGTCTGTCTCTCTCTCTCCAAAGTGGCCTTACCATTTACATCAGTAGTAGTAATAAATTCCTTTAGCACTTTCCATCTTTGTTGTTGAAATGTGCATTTGCTATTTATAATTACTATTAGATAACTATTGTATATATTTTCTGCTTTAATATTTACACCTGAGTAAAATTTCTCTTTGACTCCTGTTGACTTCACGGGCAAAACCATGCAATACAGCTACAGTATTCTCAAAAATATAGCAGCAGTTGCCTACTTCCAGGATGTTATTTTGATTTTCCACTATATCTTATAGCCGTGGGGTTCCTAGACATCCCCATTTAAGAAATAACCAGACCCGACTTGCTTATATGAAAAAAAACCTACATTCTGGAAATCCTTTCCCCTTTACTGAAAAAAGGACACCAATTTGGATAGTTGTAGTTGAAAACCTCTGTTGCAGCTTGATATATTTATGCTATGTTCTTACATGGGGATGTATGTACTGTATGTTAACATGTATGTTTTCCCTACCAAATTTTTGTAGTTGTCAGTGGGTGACCAGACTGATAGAACAAGCTAAACATACACAGAATAGACCTCTATTTTGATAGAGGTTAGTTTTAGTTTTGAAGACTCCATGCCCAGGAGGGAATTGATATCTTTCTCCTAGCAACAAAAGCCTTTTTAAACAGGATATTGAGATACAAGCTAACATTCTCCTGAGTTGAAAGATTTGTTTGTATGATGATTGAATTATGTCTTTAATTGTATGGTTTAATTGTTTGGGTTAGTATTGTGGGTGCTTTGAAGCACTCATTGGTACAAAAGAAGGTAGAGATTGATTAAACATTAATTGTATCATTCAGACAGATTTCCTTGTGGCATGTGGATATGCAGGTCTTATACTGCTCAGTTCAGAGCTTATTCGGTTCTATAAATGTCTGAGGCTTTTGTGGTGAAAGGAATGTAGTCGCACAAGGAATGGATGGAGTTTCTCTTTGGATATTTAAACAAATGCCCAGATTATTCATTCTCATTCCCATTCTCCCTCTCCCTCTCTCCCCTCCCGCCCTCCCTATTATGATATTTCTTTTGCAGTCTGGAGACAGTCAAAGACCCTTCTGTCCTCTGAACTCCGAAGAACAAAGGTTTTGAAATCTTGTCTAGGATCCTGAGAGATTTTCAAATATTCTAACCACTGCAATTTAGAACTGAACCCGGGTGCTTTACAGAAGAGTAAAAAATGATTTATATTAAATTAGTTATGTTGAGGGCACCTAATTGCCATAATTAATCAAGGTTTTCCCCTCACATTCCTTTCAGATCTTCTGTGAGCTCCCTATTTAATTTGAGTAGTGGTTTGAAATACAACTCCCATCATCTAGTTCTTTGATGTTACAAAATGCCATTTCCCTTTCCCTTGACAGTCTTCCCTATTTTATTGCTTAGCTGAATATTGATTTGTATCGAGTGCAATCTAGTGTTTCTTCATCTTCTTCCCAAGTGTTGGCTGCATGCTGCATACAGTTGGAAGAAGGGAATGCTCTGTAACATTTGCAGCCACTTCTTTTGTTGGAAAAGAATTGTCTTCAAGGTGAAAATAACCTACAATGTCTTTCTATTCTATTGTTGACATGCATTCTGATGTTAAACCTTTGCTTTATCAGTTTATACTTATAATTGCCATGTGACCAAAAGCAAAAGTGCCAGGGCTAGCGAAGGGTAAAGCATAGATTGCAAACACAGTCTTCAAAGTGAGAGTCCATCCTTTCTAACAGAGAGAGAAGTGCCTCCTCTAAGAAGACAATTGGACTGCAAGACAGTTTAGTGTTCTAAAGCAGGGGTCTCCAAACATGGCAACTTTAAGATTTGTGGACTTCAACTCCCAGAATTCCTCAGCCAGCTATGCTGAGATTTCTGTTTCATTCTCACTTTTGGCCACTATTCTGTTCCTCTCCATTCAATAGTCACTCATCTTTCTGTGGACCAATTCAGACCATTGACTGAAGTGTGGGGAATATAGCAATAGCAATATAGCAATAGCATTAGATTTATATACCGCTTATCAGTGCTTTACAGCTCTCTCTAAGCG
>JANHJO010001166.1:238033-254455 GCA_032468235.1 Pseudoxyrhopus heterurus | reverse complement strand
TTATCTTGTTCCTGGAAGCTCCAGAACAGTGGCTCCAATAAGTATAAGTGATAAAATGTGCATCAGTTCTTAAATATCATTCTATTTAAATATGTAATATTTACCTTCCACATTCTCAAATCTTTACCTGAAAGTTTTCTTTGATGACATGCAATCAAGTCATTGTTGACTCTTTGCAATCACATAGACCCAGTATATTACACCTTGGCGATTTTAAAAGGTGTGGACTTCAACTCCCAAAATTCCCTAGCCAGCCATGCCAGGGACCCATGCTGGCTGGGCAATTCTGAGAACTGGAAATCCATATATCTGAAAGTTGTCAAGGTTGAGAAACACTGACATAGAGGGTCTTCTTATATTTATAGTTAAGGAAGCAAAAGAATTGGGCCATTCTGAGAATGCTACCTGATTTACAGAGCACCTTTCAAAGATTGCCGAATGAAACACTTTAAAAAAAAAAATCCTGGGCATTTTAAGAATTATTCTGATATTTCAAAATATTAGTGCAGTTCCTCGATTCTGTTTTTGTTACATCAGGTATATTCTTCTCTTTGTAGCTTTTTACGTTACTCTGATGCTGATCTAATATTATTTTATATAGTTTAGTATAATTGTATTTTTACGATATATTTCAATTAGTTATACACTGCCCAGAGAAAATGTTATCCCTTTAGCACATATTTGCAAGTTAAGCATTGGTTTTATGAATGGGAAAGCTAGACAAGAAAGTTTATTTGAAATATAAATAAAAAGACTCATTTGAGTGGCTGCTGTGAAATGCTATAAAAACAAACACACAATGAATGCATTGCTATATAACTGAATCTTACAGCTTAAAACTGTTTCATTTATACCAATGAGATTTTATTAATATTTTATACTGTTCCCTTTGGTTGACATGAAATTTCATTTTAGACCATCAGTTAGATGTGGAAGTATGTAACTGGGGGAATAGCAATCTCCCTTATATTTTTTTCTGCCAACTTCTCTTGAAGATATCTAACCTAACATTTAGATTTAAATAATGGCATCCCACCTGTCTGCTAATGTGACCAAATCTGGCTCACTTAGAGCACCAAAATCATGTTGAAGATACCACATAAATGTATTAGTATGCGTATAGTACAGTGTTTTCTGGGCTATTATCAAAACATTAGCAGCTGCTGAGCAGCATGAGCCAAAGCAAAGCCACAGCTTGTATATCTTTGGCCTATCGGTAGGCCTCACTTAATAGGCCCAAATGCAGCTCGGAATTTCTGTTGCTAAGTGAAGTGATCACTAGGCAAAACATACCGTGACCATGCTGCTTAACAACAGCAATTCCAGTAGTCCAGCTTGTGGTCATTAGATATAAGGGCCATGCTGTTGTTAGAAAAGGATCTTGTGTTTCTCCTGCCCTGCACGAAAGACCAGTTCTATCCTGCTGTCTCCTCCCCAGCTGGGCCTGGGAAGTTCCCTTCATCAGACAAGGCTCTGATGCTCTGCCAGGCTTACCTTTGCTTCAATACCCACCAATTTCCCCCATTTCTGCCCTTTTGGCCATCCTGCATTTCACCGCTGCTGCCTTCCTCTGCCGCACCCACCACTCCTGGTTGACCTTCATTGCCTCCTTCCTGCTGCTGCTGCTGGCCTACAAGCCAGTTGCTGGGCAAGGTGCATGGCCCTGGCATGCCTGTGGCAAGCATGGTAGGATGGCCCAGCCTCATCTGCCAAAGGGAGCTTGCTGGGCCTGGCTCGAGAACAGGCAGTGGGATGGAACTGGGGGAAGATGGGCGATGGGAGTTCAGGTCTTCTATCTGCACTGCACAAGGCCTCTTGGAGGGGCATTCAGGTAACACTTGACTTACAACCACAATTGAGGCCAAAATTCTCATTGCTAAGTGAGTGAATGCCCCCCCCCCATTTTACAACCTTTCTTGCCACAGTTGTTAAGTGAATAACTTCAGTTGTTCAGTTAGTAACAGGGTTGAAAAGTTAGTCTGGCTTCCCCATTGATGTTCCTGGTCAGAAAGTCACAAAAGGTGATCACATGACCCTGGAACACTGCAACCATCATAAATGCATGCCAGTTGCTAAGTTTCCAAATTTTGATCATGTGGCCACGCGGATGCTGCCACAGCTGTAAGTGTGAAAAATGGTCATACATCACTTTTTCAGCATTGTAACTTTGAATGGTCACTAAATGAGTGGTTGTAAGTCAAGGATTCCTGTACTAGATATGTGATTAATCCTCATTCATTGACCCTAATAGGGAGAAGGATTTCCGCTGCTAAGTGGGACCTTGAATCAACCTTGAGCCAGTCAGGATCGAACTCCAGACTGTGGGCAGCGTCAGCCTGCAATACTGTACTTTAACCACTGCCCCACTAGGGCTTTTATTTCTCTCACAGTGGCCTCATGAGTGTCAGGTGGCCTTGTTGAGGCTTCACAGAGGGACAACAGCTGCTCTAGACAGATGTGCCTCACAGGACGAAGAAGATGGCAGAGGTCAGCTGGGGCAGCAGGGGTTGGTGGCAGTGTGATGCAAGGGGGCCAAAAGGCCAGAGTTAGCGGCTATCACAAACACTTTTTTATGTGAAGGTTATTCAAGTGCAACCTATTTTCATAAAGCTGCGGGGATTTGGAGGAATTAATATAGATCAGAAGTTCCTAAAAATCCTTTTCTATTCCACCAGAAAAGAGAAATACATATCTGCTATTTCACAGTGTCAGTTCTGGAGGTTGCTACCTGCCTGTATAATTGGTGGAACTTCACTTATTAGCATCATAAGCCAATTCTTGTCCCCAGGCAATAGTTTACAGAGACCTTTCGGTTCCAAGTTTAAATTTGCTACTTTAAAGAACTTTCACTCTGACTGAGGTTTTGGCTAACCGATGATGTATGTAAGAACATATTCCAGGCTGTTAGACATTTCATGCGTATTTGTGATTATCTAAGGCTCAGTTTTCTTGGGCAAAGGTTTTCAGGAGATTTTCGCCTCCATGGCCTTAACACTCCAACAGATTTGTGTTTTTCCCCAGATGATAGGAATCCATCATGCCATAGGATTCTTTGCAGAGGGGAAATTCTTCACTGTTCCAACATAGGTTTATTATGAAAAAATGACAGGTTGGCCTTTCTGTTCCTCTTGACCTTTGAAAGTAAAAATGGGAACCATCCACTCATTTTGGTCCCCTGAGCACAGCTACATCTAATTGGTTACCCCTTCTGCTCAGTCGTAAGAAACATCCAAACATCTTAATTTTCTTAGTATCTGGTGTCTCCCTTTGAACTCAAATAGCAATCTAATACTTTGAATTTGAAAATCTGAATATGGATGTGAAGCCTTACAAATTTACTTTCTAACAGAGAAAGTAAAATAAATTTTTGATCTCATGTGACCTGAGGTGACCTGAGGTTAAAAAAAAAAAGATCAAGGTTCTTCAAATAATCAATAATGTATAGGCCTCATCTAGTTTATATCTGAATCAGTTAATACATTGCTAATTTTTTTTGCTTTCAATTGGACATCCTATAAGAAAATTAATCCTATGGGTAGCCCTCAAGTTACAACCACTCATTTAGTGACTGTTGAAAGTAACAACGTCACTGAAAGAAATGATTTACAACTGGTCCTCACACTTACACAGAATCCCCATGGTCACATGATCAAAATTCAGGCACTTGGCATCCGGCGTGTATTTACAATGGTTGCAATGTCCCAGGGCCATGTGATTGCCACTTGTGATTTGCCCAACCATTGCCTGTCAAACAAAATTAATGACAGGGAGTCAGATTTCCTTAATGACTGCATCCTTCACTTAACTGCAATGGTTCACTTAATAACCATGGCCAAAAAGTTTGTAAAATCAGGAGCAACTCACTTAAGAATCACCTTGTTTTGCAATGGTAATTCCAGTCACAATTGTGCTCATAAGTCAAAGACTATCTATATAGCTAAAAGTGCTAAAAGCTTGATTTATATCTATATGCAACACCGATTGATATTGTAATAATAAAGTATTTTACTTCAATCAATGGTCGTTGCAAGATAGATAATTCAGTTTGCAAATAAAAACTAGTTCAACTCACCTGTTTACCAGCAACTCATCTAGACTTGGAGCAAGAATGCTCTCTATGGGATTAGGCAAAGGAGCATAAGTCATCATGTAATAGTAAATGTATAATTGCCCCAGGAAAGTGGAAAAATATTCTGTCACAGAAGGTTCTGACCTCATAACGGGCCATTCTAAATGGTCCAAAGCGGGTCCAACTTTGAAATTAAATTTTTCTGACCTCGGAATTGTTTCAGGATTCAACTATTCCCATAGCATTTTGTGCATCTGCTTCAATATCAAAGCATTTAAAGATCAGAACTCTGGTGGCATATTTTTCACATCTCTGATTCGTAGCACTGAGATGTCTTCTATTTCATCAGTTGTTGGCAGCAAGACCCAAACAGTCTGTAATGATTGGTGGTCATCCATCCAGTTTAGTTTTGGTGTTTTGGTGAACATCCTCTCAGTGGCAACAAGGGAGACCTCATTACGTTGAAGTTTGACTTCAGAATTGTTGTCTGCACTATGGTTGTCATGTTCAATTTCATGGAAGGAAGGCACTTTTCTGTCATATACTGTAACTTGCTTTGAGTTGATTTTTTCAGCTGAGAACTGAAACTGATGTAATGCTAGAATCACATCATTCTTTTCTTCAGGGACATACAGTCAGGTATTGGTATGATTGCTGTTTAGGGTTCTCTCTCTCTTTTTTTTTTAGCCCTGGTAGATTTTCACTTGCTTGTTTGCTTTATTTTTGTTAAAACTGCTGAGCAAGTGAAAATACAGTGGAAGAAAATAGGCATTTTGATATATAGCTTTTATTTGTCAAACTATTAAACAGGCGGCATGCTTTATGTAAACTTCTGAACTGAAAAAATGGAGACAATTTATTTCAGAGTATTAGTGGTAAAATAGTCATATTTGTTTTGTTTTACAGTGTCATTGTTTGGATTTTGTCAATTGTTCTCTTGCCAAGGTTCCAATATTGCTTATGAACTTAAAAAAATCATGCACAAGGGGAAAAAAAAAGAAACATTGCCTCAGCCTCACCATCTAAAAACTTTGGATGACTTTATACAAGTTGAAAAGGGTTTGTGTGATGTCTTCTTAATCACTCCCCTAAACATCAGCTCAGTCTGCTGTGTGAACCTAGCCATTATAAGCTCTGATTATGGTCTAGCCCAGAGACAGGTAATGAAAAAATATAGTCCTATATCTTCCCTTAGTGGCCATAAGTCTCCCTGCCCATCTGACTTTTAAAAAAAGATTCTTTCAATGAAAGAACTCTTAAATAAATAATTAATTGGCAATCTGGCTTGCTGCAAAGTGAAGTACCATCCTCCAGCATAATATTTATTTGTAAATAACTCCAAGTTCCAACTACTGTTCCACTGGAATACTGGAGCATCCATCTTAGAGGCTAGAGGGGTTCCAGTTAATGTTGATTCACAGTGCTAGCTGGCAAATGTTTAAGAACAGGCCCTGCTGGCTCCATTACTACCACTGCAATCCACTACTAGGCACAGAGTAGCTGATTGGTCTGCTAGGCATAGTGGTTCAGCTCTGCTCTCAACTGGCTTGCAAGATTCCAGAAAATGTAATAATTTGTTTTTGTAGGCTGGTGCAAGCTTGCTCCATCACGCCACTGATGATTCATGACTTTCAATGCCCATCAATGGCAGCTGTTTTGAAATGCACCCACCACCTGTTTTTATAATTCCCAATATGATCCTATCCCCAAGAGTTTGCTTCTCTGGCGTAGCAAGTTTCAATGAGGGCTCCTACTATGCCTTGTTTAAAAATCCATGGTTAAAACAAGGACTTTTTGTGCTGAGAGAAAAATTGCTTCAGGCCTCACCCAGGCAGAAAAATTATTTCAATGGATAGTTTTCATCTCATCAAATGTTTTTAATGCAAGAGAAATATCAAAATTAATTAATTCAAAACTAATAACTAAAGAATTTATTTCAGTAATATCACTTTTACTGGGCCACTGTCTTCAGTGAACAAGAACAATAGAGGGAAAATATGTTGACATAGGACACAGGGGAAAAAAAGAAAAATGGAAGGAGGATCCTTTCTAATTATGTTATCTGATAGGCAACAACAACATTAATTTTTAAGTTCAGGATGTCCACACAAAAGTAACTTAACCCTCCTGTCTAAATATTATGGGTGATGCAGTTCCAAGATTGTTACAGCAATATTGCTAATTTCGCACCAAACCTAGGGTTCCTTTAGATGATTTTAGCCTGGAAACTCCTTTTCCAACATTTCTGGAAGCTACCAAATTATAGAAAATTGTTTTACAGCAGAGCTATAAATCTGTTGCCTCTCCAATTTATGACACTCTTGTAACAAGAATCTTGAAACCTTAGTCTCCATATGCTTGGACTATTACTCAGGACTTCACTCACCCTCTTGGTGACATTTTTCATGGGCTAATAATCTTGAGAATTCCTCCTAGGGAATAGACCATTCATGACAAAGACTATCAATAGTTTGGAAGGGGAACAAAAAGGTAACTTACTTTTTAAAAATTATGAATGATTGGTTACTATATCACTTAATTTTTATCTAAATTGTTTTTTAAAATGTGTTTCCTGTTTTAGGACTTTTAAGACTTAAAGAATCAAAATCTATGCCAGATATAGTTAGTTCAGAATTTATTCACTGTCCCTAATAAGGAAAAAATAACTTCAGAATATATTCCATAAAACAGTATCTCCTTACATTCAAAGAGGTCCTTATTAAATTTTTCATGATATTTCCTTAAGCTGTAGATATGCAAATGAACTTTTCCTGAGACATGCATATTAAGATTCTCCCTAGAAAATAATGTACAAGTGTAAATTAAATATAATAAAGTTTAATTTTACCTACTTCTTGAAATGTCTAGCACATCATGTGTCGATAAATTTTTCCTGCCATCTTCCCTTTTATTCTCAGTGTATAGATCCTCATAAAATATATAGCTGGGAAGAAGGCACAGCTGAAGTTATGCTTCCCATCACTTTGACATGCATTTGCCTTAATCACCTATTAAAAAAAATTCCTAAACCATGGTGACTGGCACATACACTGGCTTGTTTTAAACATAATTTATATTAAAGATTTTGATTATAATAGCGGAAGTAAAACTAATGCAACTTAAACTTAAAGAGAATAGAACAAAAGAATAAAAGCAGAAGAAAAAAGAAGAGAAAAAAGAGAAATATAATAAAATAGATAGTGACTTTTAATCTTCATTACAAGTATAGACAAATTTAGTGACTCTCTCCATCCCATAAGATTACATATCATCTCTTCCCATTCCTTAACTATAAACACATCCATAAAATATCAACTTTTCAATTCCTATATTAGCAAAAAGTTTATAACACTTTAGAACTTTATAAAATAAGGTCTTATTTTAACCGTGATCAAAGAACCAACTTTATATTCCTTCCTTTTAGTTCTAACAATCTTAATCTTTAGTTTATTCAAATATTTACATAAGATTTGATTTCTCTTCAACTTTTCTTTATCTCATCGCAAGGACTTCTTTCTTTAACAAGAAAACATATTCCAGGTCATTACCTTGATTTATCATTTGTATTTCTCCTTTTATTTTAAAAATGTCAGCCTGTTTCTTTTGTATATCCAATAAAGCATCCTTTCCAAGACCATTCTCTTGGCATGTCATTTATAGTTCCAATTTTGGTAATGTCTCTGTCTTCTCAGGTAAAATTTACATCTGTCATTGTCTCATTAACATCTTTTGGATACCATAGAATCACACATCATTACTGACACTGTTGATATTGTAAGTATTAATTTCTGGCTCCGTTCTTCAAAGAACTCATTTAATATTTCCAATATTATGATATTTTGTGTCCCAGTACTAAATGACAAAAGCAGACTTGTATTTTTTCCCTTCAATTTAGAATTTTTAATTTTAATATCCAGTTTCTAAAATAAAAAAATTGCTTATCTTTATTATGAAACTAAGACAACTAAAATTAATTTGGTTCCCATAAGAAGCTATTTCTTCTTAAAGAAGAAATAGCTTCCTATGGGAACCTCCAAAATCTTATAGTAAAAGCCAACATTCCAAATTTAGTTGGTCCTTAATCTAAGAAAATTATAACTTTCTTAGATCAAAATTTTATTTAGCTTGTTGTTGCTTATTTCAAATTCTTTACATTCTTAAGCTTATAATTATTTTTTTCTTTTGTTTGGAGTAGTTCAAATCACCAACAGCTTTTCAAACCATTCAAGCCATTCTGAAGGTCTCTAATAGCTTTAAGAAGATTAACAGCCAATTTTCAAAGTGCTTAGGAAATGAGGCTTGTAAACTTAGTGTCCTTTAGAAAATTCTGCCATGGTTGTGAGTAAGACGGTTAATCCCTCTGTCTCTTGGTATTCAAACCTGCAGAAGACTAATATCCTGTGGTCTCTTTGCAAGGAGCAGTTGTCCAGAGCATATATGGACAATCTTCTGTCCTCTTCTTGTCTGGACAGGTTCTGAGGAACTGGTCTACTTCCAGTTCTTTGGTCTTTGCCATGGCCATCAGTTCTGCTTTTGCAGAGACGTCTTCAGTTTGCCATACCTCCCCCAGAAGGTTGCATACACACAAAAACCTTTGTACATATGACTTCTTGCCCTATTGAAGGAATGTCACCTTTTCTACTTTTGATTTCACTGTTGCTATGATCACTTTAGCCTGGCTGCTGGTGTTGATCTCTGTAGGATTTCCTGCAGGAGACTTGATTTTTGCTTTACTTGGTTGATCTGAAGAATATCAGAAGAGTCGAAGCAGGGAATATGATTGTTGCTAATTTACCTTCCCTCTCTTGTAGAACAAGGGGAGGTTCTTTCTTTTTACAAGGTTAAAAACAAAAATGCCCTTGAGACATTGTTGACTCCTGCCTGGATAGTTTCTGCAAATTTTTTTAAAAAGATTTTAGACATGGTTTACCTCTTTTCCAGAGAGAGGGATTGGCCCAATTATTCATCTGGTTTTGTGACTAAGGCAGGACCAGAATTCCTGGTGCCTTAATCTCTTCATCAAACTAGCTTTCTTTTACAGGATTAAATATTAAATAATTTGTCATAGGTATCTTTATTGATTCAATCATTCCATCTTTAGATTGCTTCCCCCCCTCCCAAAAGACTTGTCTGTCTCTTCCAACTTCTGATTTGGATGCAAGAATTAGAATTTATTGGCTAATAAGATTTCAAATATCTGCCTTTGTTGCTGCCATCTACTGTTTGTCTGAATTTTAGCAGCCCAGATGTGGCAGGCCTAAAAAGTTCTGGGCCTTTTTAACACGAATAGGGGACAATGCAGGCTAGCATGAACCAACCAAGACTGAACTCCATAAGTTAATTGCACTTCTCTTGGTATTCTGCCCATCAATTCACAAAATAGAATCTTTTTGCTATTCACTCATACTGTATTCAGACTACATATCACCGAATGCCAATTTGAAAGTAACATTATTCTCTTATTTACTGTTCTCCCATACTTTTCAGCAGTGAGAATGAATAGGAAATCAATGCTATTAGAGGGAAGAATGACGAGCTCCTCTGTAGGAAGTTGTGTGCCTGGAGATTTAGCACACTTGCAGACCAAATCTCTTCCTTGCCTCTGAAAGCCTGACTTAGGAAGGAACAAGAAGAAGAATGGCTAATTCAGCGAAATACATTGTGCTCATTATCTCATCTTTTTAGGTCATAGTTAATCTAATCAAGGATGTTCAATAAACCAGAATCAAGCAATAGTCTTGCAAAAGAACAAAATAAGCATGGCTTGTTTATCTAATTCCTGGATTGTTTTCTCTTCTTCCTCCCCCCTTACCGCCCCGATCAAGGTTCTCTACTGGTACATTGGTTAGACGTTTGGGCAACCTCTGAAAGCAAAGTAAGAGATGGCAAAGCACAACCATTCCTGACTGTTTCCATTGGTTTTAACTGCAATCAACAACAATCCACATTTTCAAAATGGCTTATTGCTCTAAAACAAACCACAGTTTACTCATCTCATCCTGTTCTCATATTAAGTCAGAAACTAATAAATTACAATACAGCTTAACTCGATGGCTTAATTGTTCATTATCCTTTCTCCTTATTTGCTGCCAGTAGAGTACCTTGAGTAGAATGAGGACTGGGTGAAACTAATGAACCTTGCACCCAAACTTTGTATTAGAATGAAAATTACAAAGAAAGGTCATGGGCATTTTATTCCCCTTTCTGGGAACTTGAGCATTATTCTGATGTAGATAATGCTCTGAAGTGTCACAGAGAGCTCACGTATGTATGGATCCACTTGTATGCACACACACATCAGCACAGAGAAGACATGCATGCATTTTCTGCAGCATGGCGCACAAAAGGAAGAAGACAGGTCTGATGTAGGCTAAAACACCTGGCGCAAAGCCCTGGCATGCAAATGCCAGCTATCTTGGCACCCACACATTTCCAAAATGTTTTCTGCTATAATTGACTGGCCTAGTTCTTCTCCTACACTTCTCTGTTTCCCGTCAGCTCGGATCTCCTATTGCTGGACTCTCTTAATATTTGCTTGCTGCTTGGTTGGTTCTCTATATTGAAAGAATTCCTAGCCCACTATCTTTGCTATAAGCAGTTCACAAAAGAAGGATCATAAACACAAACAATCAACATGTAATTCAGCACTCAGCAAGCACAATAAACCAAAAATCCATCCCTGCAGCAAAGCCAGTCAGGAAGATTGAAAAGGGGGGGAAAAGTCCCTAATCCAAGCACAATGCTAAAAAAATTGAGCCGTGCTAATACGCCCCTTTCTGAATAGCACATTTTGACCAGTGGGAGAAATAAATACTGTACAACAATGGTACCTGATGCTCCACAGAGCTGTATCACCACCTATCTGATTTCTGTTTGTTGTACACCCACTTGTGTCTGCCCTTATATCTAGTTAGTCTCTAATGCTATACCCCCAATCACATTCAAGGGGTGGAATGGGGTGGGGAATTAGATGGCCATAGTAGCCAGGAAATAGCCATTTTAATTTTCTCCGCATATACGGGGTGGATACAATGAATTAGTAAAGGGTCTGAAAAGACCAAGGAAAAAATAATTCCTACCTTTTAGAAATAGTTGTGGTTGATTTGCATCCCTAGTTATTTAAAAGCAGTAGCATAAGCAATAGGAGTGACAGGGTGTAACTGCTCTGGGTTCCTAATTTCATATGTAGCTTGTTAAAATAATGCCAGATTTTATGGCATTTTGCTTTTCCATGGAGAAAGACTAGGCATCTTTCAAGATACCCATTTTAAAGTATCTTGCCGTGTTCTGAGAGATACAAAGCTGATTGGATGACCTTGGGCCGGGCTCTCTTTCTCAGTCTTAGGAAGGAGGCAATGGCAAACCACTTCAAAAACTTTGCCAAGAAAACTTCAGGAACTAATCCAAGCAGTCGCTAGAATTCAACACTGACTTGAAAACAAGCAAGCACAAGTTAGATATGTCTTACTTTTGTTTGACTTGTTCCAACCCACATCTCCTGGTAGGCCAGCAATTATGTTAAAAGAATAGTTGGTCTTAACATCTTTCTCCCTTTCTTCAGTGGAACACAAGATGGCAGCCTAGAGGCAAAGAAAACTGTTTTTCTCCATTTGCTTGAATTCCTGTCTTTGAGAGGTTTTTTTTATTGACAGTACACAAAACTAGGCCATGTAGAATTGGCTGTGGGTAGAGGTACCAGATACACTTGCAGTCCTTTCAGAGAAGAGCAGCAAAGATGTAGTGTGTCTTGTTCATTGCAGAACAATTGGTTTGAGGCAAAATCAGGCTGTATTGTAGTTGAACTATCTGGTTCAGTTCTGTTTCATTCCAGTTGCTAGAATTGAATATCTGAGGTGCAGATTTAGACCTAAAAAAGAGACAAAGAATCCATGGATTTCTATATCGTACCTAAATTTAGTCTTTAATCAAACAATTTATATAGCTGCACATCTCATACCAGTGAGGCCAGGCAGTGCAGATGATTAAAATCAAGAAAATAGAATACAGCAAATACAATGATAACATGATGATGACGTAATATGCTCACACCTAAAACCAATCTATTATTAATCCATACAACAAGCAACCCAAAGCCTAGTTTAACGTTTCTCCTTTTCCTTATATTCAGAAAAACAGTAGGCCTCTGCAATGCTTTCGATTTGAAGGCAAAGAGGTGCCTTAGAGCATTTGGAAGCACACTCAGAGCACCAATCTGCAATCCTAGGAAAAGACTCAATTGCTGCCTGAAGGAACTATAGTACTATCAGAACTACCTTTCTGCACCCCCATCCTCCATTCCCCATCCCACTTTTGAAGCACAAGGGGCACAGTCTCACTCTATACCAAGTCAGTTAGAAAAAAGTTGACTTAATTGATTTCTTGTAGAGCTGATATCCCCTATTGTTTAGTTGTCATGATAGCGAAAAAGACCTAAAACAAAGTTGCCAGGAGGGAAACATTTATACCTCTCATCTCATGTCCAGGGATTGCCTACAGTGGAATAAAAAAAAAGCAAGTCCATCCCACCTATATAATTTAACGTGCATTTTTAGTTCAATGCACAGTGCTTCAAGTGGTGGAATGCTCAACTAGTTCCAAATCTCCGTTCTAAACTGATCTTTGTTGAATTTATTGGTTAGATTTATATTGTTCCTTTCACTAAGGATTTCCAAACAGTTTAAACAGCACTTCTCTCATTTTCCCCAACTGCAGCAGTACTGTGAAGTAGGTGGGGCCGAGAGTGACCAGTTCCAAATTTGCCTGACCCAATATTTTAACTACTTACACCTCACTGCTTGTTTTGTATTTTTTAGACTGTGACCGACGTGCGATTTATAATAGTCTAAACAATACAGAATAAATAAAAAATCGAGAGAAAGGGAAAACACAGGCTAAAAGTTATTGAGGCACATAAAATTAGATTGATTACCTATTGGGACTTAAATGCAAGCTCTGCAAAAGCGTCTCTCCTTCTATTCTTTGTGTAAGTTCTGAGTGGGTAAATGCCACCCTAGAAAGAACAACGGAACACAAAAGTTTTTTGTCCTGGCTAGTGTATCATGGTAAAGTCCACATAGAAATGGGCTCCCCCTGATTCTGACATGCTGTAATTGGCAAGAAAAGCCTAGGCGGCAAATCCCTCTCCCGCCTTTTCACAGAGGCAGCTTATTTATTGCTAATGAACCATGACCTCCAAGCAGTTGCTGTGTGGAGCACATTAATTATGGAGTCAAAACAATCAGTCCCCACTGCCACAAACTTCCCTGCCTTTCTATATGCTAGAAAGGTTCTGTTGACTGAAAAGTAGAGGGCCAGTTCTGGAGTCTGGCTTGGAAGAAAGTTACCATCTGTATTGTCTGCGAGCTCTCTAAAACTCTGTCTAGGCCTACACAACAAGGGATAACCTTGAATTTGCAAATAAGCCCGTTTGGTTTGTTTTCTATTTATTTACTTTTCCTCTCACAAAAGAAGCGACTCTTGGCGGTGGGCAATGAAGTTAAAAAGCAACAAATAACAATTATTATTCAGTTCAGTTCTTTGATGGGCAGACCTTTGATTTAGATTCCTCATAATGCCAAAATCAGTGTTGCCCATTGCTAGGAATCTGAGATGTTAACTGCCTGTCCTGGGATAGGACCTGTGGGGCTTCTTCCCATATGATTATGCCATTGGCTAAACCATTGGCTAAATTTATATAGAAAAGCTGCGGGGGGGGGTGTAAGTATCTTGTTGATTGATGGCTGCTAGCAACAGCAACAGGAAGGTGAAGATCAGATAGTCAATCAGTAATAAGTGGGGGTTTCACTTAAGATTGGCACTGGATCTGCCTGCCAGAAGTGGGGGGATTTGCCTTCTAATTCTGGGTCTGGGTTTTCTCTTTTGAGAAAGCAGCAGTAAAAAACTATAAATGCATGAACTCTATGTCTTCCATGCCCATTTTTCAATATCACAACATAACTCATTGTGCTTTATGTATTGTCTTTTCACAGTGTTTTGTCCCATGGGGTGAAATATTTCTGTTCTAGTCGCATTAAACAAGAAATACACCTGTCTCTTTTATGTAATCTCTACTTTCCCTAGAGAAGTGTAGATAGCTGTGTATATGCCTGACTCTGCAGAAGTGAAATGCACTTACAAAATGTGCTTACAATGTGAGGCAGGTAAATCTTTTTTTTTTTCACAACTTTTTCTACCTTATTCCAGCTAAAATAGATGTCATAGTCTTATAATCTGCAATTAAGTCAGGAAATCATTTTTATGTAGAATAGAGTTACTTTCATTTTAGCCAGCTGATCAGGCTTATTATATATATATATCATGTGAGTAATACCTGATTCATAATACACAATATATCTAGACTTACTGAAGATGATCAAGTATTCCCTGGTGCCGTCTCAGCTCATGATTTTTTCACTCTTTCCGAGCTATCTCGCAGACATCAAGAAAAGATTGAACCTAGTGGGAATACTACTTCAACCTTGTTATATTGTAATTATTTCCCCTTTCCTGAACTTACTCTGATAGAATGGGAGGAGGATGGAAATTGGCAGAGGACATCCTTATGTTCCCAGCTTCCTGACAGCAAAAGGTAGCTCTGAGGACTTTAAGGCTTAAGATATTGCCACTGAGTAAAATCTCTTCAATAGCATCTTCCCAAAGGGAAATGCTTGGGTAGTGCCTAACTGAACCATTGTGCACGGGTTCAAATTTTAATAAGCTTTGTTCTTGGTTCATAGGAGCTAGAAGTTAGAGGACTTGGCATTTTTTTATTAAGTAGAAGCATGTACCAAAGTCCTGCCCTCTTTGAAATGCTTCTATAATCCACATGACCAAATGTTCACAATGGACTATACAAATTTCTCCCTTGCATGATGAATCATCTGTTTTTGTTTGAATCTTACATATCTCTCTATATATAAAAGGATGTGGGTATGTATGTTCTGTATACACTCTTCAATGGCTCGACCAATTTCAGCCAAACTTGGTACACAGATAACTTACTCTCCTGGAACAAACACTGTGGGGGTAAGACACCCCTAAAATCCCTTGAAGCGTCTGTGTCCCCTAAAAATAGTGCTGAGCTGATTACTCCACATGCGGGCTCTCTCTGACATGCGACACTGCAGGAGAGACCAGCATCAGGCCCATAGAGCTTTGAATCCATAGAGCTATGGGCCGATAGAGCTACTTACTTTCAGAGACCAGCATCAGGCCCATAGAGCTACGGATCCATAGAGCTATGGGCTGATAGAGCTACTCACTTGCAGTTGCCATGGTAACGGCTTCACAGTACTCCACAAGGGGCATTTGTAACAGAGCCTGCCTGCACCACTATGAGACTGACATGACCTACGTCACACAGAGACGACATTTCTTGATGCTTCTGGGGGCACAGGAAAAACATTTTTAATTAATTTAATTGTCACCAAAATCAGGGCTCAGGGAAAAGTTGCTCTTGCCATCGCCTCTTCAGGAATTGCAGAGATGTTAATGGAAGGAGGGAGGACAGCCCATTCCGCACTTACGTTGCCACTTCACATCGCCATTCCTGTATAATATGGGATTGGGATAAATAAATACCCGGGCAACGCCGCGTTATCAGCTACTTTAGAATATTACATAGGCTTGCACCGTAACGTCTGTGCTGAGCTCCACATTTGAAGGAAGCTTTGATCACTCGGGGAACGAAATAAAAATAAACCCACAAAGTGTTCTATTTAAGACCGATTTGAACATTGCACTGTATGGTAGAGGGTCTGCGCATTTTATTTCTCTTACCCAAAAGATTGCAAGACACGTTTTCAGAGTACCAGGGTGATTATATTGACGTGCTGCAAAATGTCTTCTCTTTCCAGGTTTGACCGTACAGGACATAGTATTTGTCTTTGACCACGACGGAAGAAGGAAAACGGGAGAGGCGTTTGTCCAGTTCGCCACGCCGGAGATGGCTAACAAAGCTTTGTTGAAGCATAAGGAAGAAATTGGGAACCGGTAGGAAAATCATGGAAAGGGGGGAGCAACTTTTAAGAGGGAATGAGGGGTTGTACATGAGGCAAATGGTTTTTGAGTTTATTTTTAATAGGCTCTTGGGTGGGCAGGGTGTTTTTTGGTTTTTGTTGTTGTTGTGCTGCGTACTGAAAGTTCTTTTTTTTTTTTCAATCTATTTTTATTTTTATTTATAAACCATCTTTTCTTACAGGGTGTCCTTCGGGTGAGAAATCATATATCACAGTTTACATTCACATATTATTTATATAATGTTTACATAGCATTTCATTTTATCATCTAACTCTTATTGTATATCATTTCACATCTTATCTTATTATACTTTGTATAGTCAATATAAATGCAGA
>JANHJO010001166.1:211981-224776 GCA_032468235.1 Pseudoxyrhopus heterurus | reverse complement strand
CTCCCAAAATTGGATGAGGAATTCTGGAATTTGAAGTCCACAAATCTTAAAGTTGCCAAGGTTGGAGACCCCTGATCTAAATCATGTTGGGCAAGATATATTGTACCTTTGGTAAAACTAGAAGGAACCACTCACAGCGACATTACACAGGCGTTGCATCAATTGCTAGTATCTTTCCAAAATCCCATTTTTGACCTATACACATGGGTGAAGTCCATATTATCTGGATGATGTTACAAGAAGCAGGCTTTTTTGGTGCTGGCCCTGCCACCTATGGAGTTCAGAAAGTGATAAAGGTCAGAATACCAGAATATAGCATTTGAGGAGAATTTTAAGATTGTATCAAATCTATTAGGTTGCTCTAAAGAGTTTCTTAAGTGTCTAGAATTGTACGTTGAAAACCTTGTAAAGAATAGCCAAAACTAGTGGTGAGGTTTGTGGTCACAATAATCATCCATCAAAGTGATTCAGGTCATTTTTTAAACATCTGTGTTTCAAGGACTGCGAAATGGAGAGCTGTGATTGAAGCGAGTGCTTTTTTTTTATAAATTGAAGTACGATATATATGAAAGTAATGTAACAAAAATGGAATTTTTTTCAAGTCTATTGCTACTTCATCTGGTGGCTAATAAAGTAATTGAGTGTCTGCACCCCAGAACACATCAGAATGGCAGGCTCACCAATAATTAGACACTGATATTGAATTAGTATAATTGGTTCCTATCTAAGTTGTCAGTCTTCTTAGAATCATTACATTAATACTAAGAAAATTACGTTGGAAAGTAAGGCAAGAAAAAGTATTTAAAGCGATTGCAACCTTTTGAGTCTGGGTTCATCTCAACCTAAGAAGAAATTAATCTTGTCCTACGGATGATGCTTCATCCTATGGAGTAGGAGCTATGTTGTCTTATTCAATGAGCCCAGAGAAAGTTCTATTAGATAGGCCTAATGGATACTGAATAAAACAGAATGAGATTATTTTCAACTGAAAAAAGTGGAGACTAACCATTATATTTCATTGAAAGAACTTCCATCAATATTTATATCAGTGTTTTTCTACTATCACAACTGATTATCAACACTTGTTACAATTAGTTAAGGCATATAAATCCCCTTATAGTAACCCCTGAAATATGATTGGGTTTTAGCAATACAGATAGTTCTACTCTTGTGACCAATCCCTAAATGACTATCTGAAGTTGCAATAGACTTGAAAAAAATTACTTATGACCCGTCCTTTAAGTTATGATTGTTGCATCACGTGATCACATTTTGGACATTTGACAATTGGCTCACGTTTATGACCAGTTGCAGCATCTTGCAATTTTTGTTTGCCATTTTCTGGCAAAAATGCTTATTAGATAAGCTGGATTTGGACTCACAACCATGTGATTTGTTTAACAGCCAAGTGATTTGTTTAATGACCATTGTATAAACAGTCATAAAATCAAGTCCAGTTGCATGGAGACTTGACTTATGATCACATCAACTTACAACCAAAATTCCAACCTCAATTGTGATCGTAGATTGAGAACTACCTGTAACCCTTTATGTTCACAAAATCTGTTGCAAGGCAAGCTATCAGCATGGCAATGTGAACACGCTAAGGAAATTACTGCTTTCAAATTTGGCTCTAGGGAAATGCATTTTGAGGGAGTGACATATCTTGCTGGAATGTTTGGGAGAAGCTCAGTGAATGTTTCTCAAACAATAACAAAATGTTTACCTTTAAATGGTAAACAATTGTGCTTTAAAATCCCTTCTTTTACACCAAACATACAGAATTAAGTAAGGAGACCTGTCTATACATTTCATGGAGCAAACTGTAGATGATCTCAAAAAAATATTATAAGAAATGCTGTAATTTTTTTTTCCACTTGAAAGGTTTGGCCTGCAGTTGTGCCTGGTGGTTAAAACTAGATGTTGGCTTGCAAAAAGTGGTTTAATATTATCCTTCCAGAAGCTGTTGGAAGTGTGTTCCATGAAATCTATAGCATCAAAGAGGACTGCCAAGAAATGTTGGCGTATTTGCTATACATGGATAGCCTAAAGTAAATGGGTACGGATGATTTACCAAAATTTACAATCAGAAATGAAATTAAACAAACTTCATCAATCAAGAATGGATTAAGTGGTCAAGTGGAGAGAACAATGAGGATTTTTTAAAAGAAGGACTGAGAAAAAGGGGAATGTTAAAGGTGAAATTGGTTCATTTCTTTTTGAAATATAGAACACTGCTATAAATAGCTGTAACCAAGCCCTGACCATCTACTAATGGGAAAGAAGATCTATACTCAGTATCCTGTACTAAGGAAAAAAAGTAAAAAAAAGTAAAAAGCTGAAGTCATTCCCCCTCCCCCGCCAGATTTTGCTATGACTTTCCTAAGACTGAAAGTAGAGATACAAGTTGAATAAATAAATGAAATAAATATAAATAAAGTGAAGGGGGTGTGATAGCTCAGTGGTTAATGATGTTGACCGTGTCTGTGTTCAAGACCTGAGCACTGCACAATGGGGTGACCTCCTTACTTGCTCCAACTCCTTTCAATCTAGCTGTCCGAACACATGTAAATGCAAGCAGATAAATAGGTATGACTTCAGTGGGAAGGTAACAGTGATCTGCATGCACTGGTGTACAGTCGTAATGGCTACATGACCATGGAAATATCTTTGGACAATCCTGGCTCCCTCGGCTAGGAATCAGGTGAGCACTGTCCCTTAGAGTCAGACCACGACTGGACAGGGGAAGCCTTTACCTTTAAATAAATAAGGCATTGGGTAACAACCAACAGGACTGCTAGCTTTTACGAGATTTGGCAACCACTGAATCAGGGGTGGGCTGCAATGAGTTCGCACGGGTTCAGGCGATCCTCTAGCTAAGAGTCTGTCCAGTTCGGCAAACCCGTAAGTCGACCTCTGGCCTGGGGAGGATGTTATCCAGTGAGAAAAAGATTGCTCAGTTAATTGAAGGATTATGCTCTATAAGTAATGAATTTGGACTTAAGAGGATAGGTGTTTTCTTTTCAATAAAGACCCTTCCTGAGTCTGGCCTACAAAACAAAAAATAAATGCTGCCCCATATGATGGAAAAGTGAGAACTCAACAAGTCTTAATGCCAATTTGTTGTTGCTGAAATTGCAGACAGCACACTGTGATCCAGTGGCTCAAAGGCTATGTTTGGGAGCTTCTCAAATTCACCTGGCTGGCCATTGTGTTACACAGAATGCAAGACTGGATGAAATATTACTTGATTGAGAAAGGTTCTTGTATGCATGCCATAGAAATTTATGTCGTGCACTGAGGACTTATAGAAGGAGTCACGGAAGTTACAACACTTGAAAATATATTGATCTCTAATGACCTGCAATCCAACTAGTTGAATTTACTTTGATTTAGTCAGTTCTTCATAACTCACCTGTTTGTGTAACCCCCCAAGGAAATAGCAAAGCCAGATTTATCACACCCTTCCTATATCACTAACGATGTTTGGGTTCACCCTGGTGGACCACAAGTTGTAAAGCTTTGACGGAGACAATATCTACTTTGGGATTTTGTTACAAACCAGCCAATAACAATGGAGTTATACACACCTGTGAGTTGGAGAAAAATTTAAGACTTTGAACAGAAAACTGTTGGTGGGTTAAAATGCCCGGATGATTTTCTTAAGGACTTTCTGGTGGTTAGTTGTATGAAGCTTTTAGCCAAGAACATTGCTGGGTTAGATCCTTTTGAAATTCAGTTCAGCTAGTCTGCGTGAAGTGCCTGATGTACTGAATGTCTTGTTTCAGCAACGAGTATGTATTTTTCTTGACATTAGATTTTCTCTACTATGACCCTTGGCTGTTGAGATATTTCTTTTTTGCTGCCAAATTGAGACCAGGCATCTATTGCTGTGCTCGTATAAGAAATACAGTCTTGCTGTAATAGCCCTAGAAGAGAATGGTTGCTGATGGCCATTTACATATTGCTTTGGATTTTATGGCATCTCCAAGTTATACAGAATTTAAATGAATAAAAATCACTGTCCCTAAAACATTTATTGCCCGTAGGAGAATGGGCTGTAGTGGTATTAGCAAGCTGGTTAACCATTACTGTGGCAATGCATTTTCTGCTAGTACCAGCTGTGACCTACTATTCCATATTTATGCATGCTCTCTCTCTCTCTCTCTCCCCCTCCCTTCTCCCCCCTCTCTCTGTTCAAACTTTCAACATGGATTCTGTCTAAAACAAAATTGTACTCCTGGATGTTTTTAAAAAACCAACAGAAGTAGGATTTACTTCACAGGCAATAGGATCTAAATATTTGGGGTGGGTATACTACAATAGTATCTTATATAACTCTTGCTTAAAATGGAATAGATGCTATATTCCCATTTCCTGGAACTTACTCCTTTCTCCAAATGTCCATTTGAGTAGACATTGAACTTTTAGCTTTGTTTTTATTTCTGAATTCTCAGAAAGATGGAGCAGGAGCTTCTATGGGAAATGAATGGGCCAAACAATGTAGGCATTTGGCTACTTTACTTATAAATGTGAATATTGTGATGCAAGTAATGAAAAACTTACAGATGGTTAATATAGATGTGTGCTGTTAATCATTGTCGGTGTTCTTGTTACTGAGGAATTCAGGGATGTGGCTGAAAATATTATGGTGGCACTGAGAAGATAAGTGACAAGAGTTGTGTCATCACTAGGTGTTAGTAAACAAAATATGAGATCTGAGCTTATGAATCAATGTAGAAATATATTTAAGAATAATATTTAAGAGGACAAACACTGTTGGCATAAAGTATAAAGGACTCTGAGATTGATTTTTAACTTTAGAACAGTGTTTCTCAACCTTGGCCACTTTAAGAGGTGTGGACTTCAATTCCCAGAATTCATGGCTGGCTGGGTAATTCTGGGAGTTGAAATCCACAAGTTGACAAGATTGAGAAACGTTGTGTTAGAATATCACTGCAACTGGTATTTTGGCTCTGCCCTTAATCCTTTTTATAAAAGTAGCTAAAAGTAGTCCCATTGTCTTCTTTCACATCTTCCAATTCCTTTCTGACTTTTTCATTGGTAGGATAACCCTTTTCATTTCTGTACAGGTCTTCTGATTAGTGTCCAGCCCTTCCAGTAGGATTGTTGCTGGCCAGTGATGTCAGAATGATAATATATGTCATTCTTGTTCTTCATCTGGCTTTTTAAAAAAAATATCTAAGATGTTCTCAAAACTGCTTGCAAATCTATAAGGATAATACAACTAGCCAGTGAAGCAAAGAGATTGCATTGAAACACAATTCATCTACAGTTAAAAGTTAGCATTTAAAAAGAGACTTAGCACTTACATACTGTGTTTTAATTCCAAAATTTTGGAGATTAAAAAAGTTTGCTCAGTATGAGGTGCTAGCAAAAGAATCATTTCAGAAGGGGCGTTTCTATTGCACGGCTGTAGACCAGTCAGATGTTTCCACCAAAAACCATGCAGCTGATCGGCACTTGGTACTGACCAGTTATTGATCTTCCTTGATTTTTTTCTCTACCATTTCTGCTGTTATTACAAGTTCTTTCATTTTAGCTTTTTTAAAAATTCTTATTTACCTCCTTCAACCAAGCTTCATCCTTGTTGCACTTCTTTGGGTTATCCCATATCTGCAATCAGAAATGGATGGTTTCTTCCTTGTCAGGTACTGAGTTATTCACTGCAGTCTCTCCACTGATGGATTGGTAGAAATGTTTCTAATTGGATTGAAATTGGAGGCTCTGCTTGTAATTCAAGCTTCATATCTGCTGATCTTCTTGGCTATAGTTTTATTTGCTGCTTTGTTATTTTCATGCAGCCTTAATCTTCCTTGTTTCTAGGTGAAATTTCTTGATCCAGTATTATTTGGTCTTTTGTTCTTCCGGTTGTATTCTTTCATCAGTTCTACCCTGCTTACATCTGATTACACTTTGATGATCTAATTTTCCAATCCAATCTTCCATTCTGGTCATGCATTGTTTGGTCCTCACTCCCCCCCCTTGTTTATTTTGCTTTCCAGGTATTCAATTTTATGTACAGCTGTGCTGAGCATTAGTTGGTTTGTTTCTTGCAGTGAACTAGTGTTTATCTTTGCTATTATAGCATTGGCATCATTTAATGGTTGTGTTAGCTGTCTCTTTGGAACAAGCTTCAATGTTGTGTTTTTGCGGTGTTCTACATGCTCAGTGATTCTTTGTTTCAATTCTTCTACATTTTTTTTTTGTTAGAGAACTTTGATGTTTCTGAGGCAAAGAATAGGGTCCTGCTTTAGAAATATAAGCAATTCAATAGCCGTGCTGACTTCTTCTACTGTGAATTCCCCCTGGTTTGCCTTTACACTTTAATTTACTTCTGGCAAGGCTCCTAATATCATACTAGACTGGTCTTTTATAATCTCATTTTTCAGAGTTTCCCTAGTTTCGTGAGTTGTTTTCCCCTTTAAGCTTTCCATCTATGGAATCCTTCCTAAACTGTTGCTAACTTGCTGACTAACTAGACAAATTTGCTTGCAGTAGTTCCCACTTGGCACATGAGACATATTTACTTGGTTGGCAAGGCTGGGCGTCTCTTCCTCCCGGGTGTTCTTGAGGTTTTCTTCATTAACATCCCAACTTTTGAAGACAGAAGCTCGCAGGGCATGACCATCCTGCCTGGCATTCAAATTGCTGGAAGCCTTTTCCTCACTTTGACTTCCAGGAGGGAAGGGGATGTCAGAAACAATTTCTTAAGGAGTATTATCATCATCATCATTCTAGCCATTGTCTATCCACTGCAGGATGAAAGTCTCTTCTGTATGTTTCCAACCAATATAGTCTTCAGCTTTCTTTTGCCAGTTGGGCCCACAAAAGTTGATGAAGTCATCATTCCATCTTGTTTTAGATCTCTTTTGTGGACACTTTTTGTCAAGTGGAATCTATTCTGTTACTGCCTTAGTCCACCTGCCATCAGTTCTTCTTGCTATGTAACCAGCCCATATTTATTTCAATTCTTTTACTTTTTTGTTGGCATCATATATTTTTGTTTGTTCTCTAATCCATGTGCAGGGCTTTCAATCTTATCTTGTGATGCCGAGCATGTATCATTCCATGACTTTTTATTGATTGTGAGGTTAGTGTACAAATGGTACTCCTGTTTTATGCAACTCTTGTATGTCTTTTTGTGATTCTTCTGGGTCTTGTCAGAAGAGAACAACATAATCTGCAAATCTTAAATGGTTTAAATGGGTGCCATTGATAGGTGATATTGTATCACCTTGTTGTACCCCTCATTCTTTGGTGATTTCCACTTTAAGATAATCAAGACAAATTGTTGCAATTATTTTTTCATACATTGATTATAGAAAGTTTATGTAAGCAGTGTCTATGCCTTGGTTGAGATTTCTGTGTTTGCAGAGTAAATTACTCTGTGGATCTTGCTCCACCAAACTTCAAGAAATATATTGTATTTTAACTTAAAATACTTCAGCAACAGCGCTTTATTTTTTGCCCTGAGCTATTGGTATACATACAGGTAGTCTTCAACTTACGACCACAATTGAGCCCAAACTTTATATTGCTAAGTGAGAAATTTGTTGAGTGAGTTTTGCCCCATTTTACAACTTTCCATTCCACATTTGGATGAGAGAGCAGGAAAAAGTTTCATAGTACCTTGAATTCATACAATACTCTCTCATGGTATGTCTAGTAAGTTAGAAGCTTATAGCTTGAATTTGGCAAGATTCTGTCGATTAGGTTTAAGTAAATAAAGGATTGAACTCAGTTGGATTTCACCGTGCCATTTCTGGTCATGGGCTGACACTGGGTTCCCTTGGAGTCTGAGAGAGACCTATCTTCTTGGCTTCATTGTTGAGGGGGTATTTTTATTCCCTTCAACTGTGAGATATCTAGTTTTTTTTAGGCTATTCATTATTATGATCTTTTATATTTGTATTTGCTATTTTGTCCTCCCTGGTTTTTGAGAGGGTAAAGTGGGGGATGGGGGAAACACTTTAAGACTTGCATGATTCTGTTAATATAACCTCTAAAGGTAGAACTAGCATCATCTTGCCTAGACTATCTTGCAAGTCTAATATCAACATTGCACGTCAATTTGATGTCAGTTTTGATGCAAGGATATTATACATTCTTCCTTGAAAGTCTATTTGATTTCCATCTTGGAAAAAATAATTAAGCGAGCTGAAGAAGTTTGTTTTGATTTACAGAATAATCAGATTTACAAGTAAATCTGAGGTATAAATTCAGTTCTCACTGGAAACAGTCCTTGGACTATACTATAACTGGATACATGGATTTGTGCCTCATCCAAAATTTGGGTTTTCCAAGGACATAATCTATATTTTAATTTCATGGGATATCCCAATTTGGGAAGATTCTGAATAATGGTGGTATTTATTATAGCTTATAATTCCAGCCAGTGATTTATTTTTGCAGTGTTGAACCTGGTTCTTACTACATATTCACTGCTTAAAGCTGAATAGTGCTCCTTATTTTTATAAAAGGGATATAATATATTTTATAATTCATAAGAACTTAATGATTTTTTGAAAACCTGAACCCCCAAGACATTCTAGATCCTTTACTTATTTACTCTTTTATATTTTTGCATGTTTTCTTATCTCCCTTTGCTTATATCCTTTCTCTAACATTTAATTAAAAAATAAATTTTAGAATCTTCACACTTCTGTGAAATAAACCTTACAAGATATATGAAATTTCTCTCTGTGGGACCAGAGAAATAAATGCCACCCCTTCTCTCCCCTTTCAGGGTCTTCTGCTGACAATAACTGGCACTAAATCATCCATTCTCCATCCCATCACTCTTTTGCTCCTATATTTTATGCAGACAGAAGCCCTGTCTTGCTTTGTGGCATATTCCGAATAGGGGTTGGAAATGTGAGTAGCAGATTTTTACTTCAGCATGCTTTCTTACTGGCCCCTGGACTACAGAACAACATTTTATACTATACTATAACTGAATACATAGATTTATGTCTCCTTCAAAATTCGGCTAATCAAATTATCTCCATCCAGTACAAGAATATAGAATTTTTATTGTTAAAATGACAGAACATATTCACAAATGTATTATTTCATATCAGATAATATAGTTGTATATGTAATATATAGCATACATAATATGTATTTTTTGTCCTCCCCCTGCCTTAGCTTTTATCTTCAATATAAAACATGGTCCAGACCAGTTTGCTGTTAGCTGAAACTGGTAAGCCTTTCTGGGGAATGGGGGCTGGTAAGGGAGCCCCTCTCATCTCACACGACCTAAAATGTGACCAGTGGCAACTACAACCACCCTGTCTGGTGCCGTAGCAGCAGAGGTGATAGATTTGGCTTATTTTATCTACCTTGATCCAGAATGGACAAGTACATAATGGCTTGTTTTATCAAAAGATTGGCAAGAAGGATTTGAATAGTAGTGTGTACCTCTTTTTTTTCATTGCATGGTGGTTGAAACTTTTTGTTTCCATTTAATGATGTAATACAGAATGAAGCAAGCATCTGTTGCGAGTTATTAAAGGAATATAAATGTGTCATATTTTGTTTTTACCTGACTTTGCTGGGACATCTGTATAGAATAGGATGATCTTTCTCACTGACAGTCTAAAAACGTTGACACACAGGTGCTCCTTAACTTTAAGATAGTCTTCTTAATTTTGATGATCTCATCTTTGACAAGAATCCTCAATGGTCTTTAAACTTTAAACCTCAATGGTTTCATTCCTGACAGAAGTAGGCAACACATTCCATGGTAAGGTAAACTCATCCTCCTTGCCCTTGTTGTCCCTAAAGACAGGTATGAGTAATGGGGATTCAGAGCCTATACAAGCTGTTCAGAAACCTCCATGAGGTGGAACTTAGAGATCTAACTGGAAGGATTCTGCATGTTGGCTGGCTTTGAAGTTGTCCTCTACCATCACTTCTTGCCATATTTTATTCTTGAATATTCTTTTTTTTTTTACACTCTCTTGTTATGGTAATATGGCCTTTCCCTAGAGTGCCTTGGAATAAGTATTCATTCAGTGTGGTTGTTGTTTCTGAATGCAAAGGACCTTGGGAGCTAATCCTGCTGAGCTGGAGATAGGACAATACACTCCACTAGCATATTGGTTTAATCTGAATAAGCCATGTGAACTAGCATAATGAGTGAAAAACTGGGTAAAGCAGAACACTTTATAATTTATAGCTATAAATTGTTCCTAGTTCCCCCAATCCAACTAATAATTCCCTTTGGTATCTAAATATTGATTCATGATTAGCTTCTGCTCAAGCAGCCATGCGTTCATCTAGAAAATGAGATGTTATATAGAAGTAACTGTAATTACTTGAATATAAGAAGTCTTCCTAGAGCAATCTCTGCCATTTCTGTGGGCATAGAGAGGGCTTTTCCAACACTGCAGAATTTGATGAAATGAGTCTCCAAATGGCTCAGGGTTGTATAGATCCAATATTATTTGGGTCAAGGTGATCTATTTAAACAACAAAATAGAGAAGTACCAGCTGACCAGTTCCTACAAATTGCTTGGGGGACTGGGATATGGCTGGCCTTCAGAGAACTTGCATCACAGCGCCATCCTTCCTAGCCACATTGCCACTGGGGCAAGCAGGAGCTATACAGCAAATCATCTGGAAGATACCAGGCTGAGAAAGCCTCAGCCTGAACATGGGAATGATTAATAATTAGCAACAACACTTGAGTAGTGTCTTCCTTGCCATCAATACAACGGTGTATTGGTGCCATTCTTGTTACCAACCGAATGCTGAAAGTCAAGGCTTATTAGAGTTCTCTTTTCAGCAGCCAAGAAAACTCTACGATTCTTCTGACAGCCTTCCTTGAACCAAATGCTGTTGTTTGTATCAGTCTCATCTGGTATGCATTCTTTTCCAGTTCACTTAACTCATGATAATTCTACTAGGAATGCTCCCAATGAGAGAGTGCAAGAAAAAAAAATAGAAAATTTCCCATATTTAAAAAAAAAAATCCTTTCAAGAAACATGGAGAAATTGTCCTGTCAATCAGTCTTTGGCCATTTGAATAGTGCCGGTCTAATTTGTTCCCAGCTTTGCCCTTGGAAATCATTGCATCCATGCCAGCAGCATCAGCATCAGCATCATGCCATCTGGCCAACTGAGTGAGTAATAGCCAAAGTAGAGCATCATGACACTATGAACTAAATTATCATACTCTCCCACTCTTTTGCCACATGCTTATTGATTGTTGAATATAGATAGCCTCTTAAAAATATTGAGGTATCAACTGGGGTGGATCATAATGAGCTAATGTCTATACTGCTTTTAAAATACAGGACAAGGGAGTACTCATTCATTCATTCATTCATTCATTCATTCAATTTGTAAAGCCGCCCATCTCATATATGTGACTCTGGCTGCTTCACATCATTACCATTCTTATGAAGAACCAACAATGCACTCAGCTAAAGATTCAGTTTAGATTGTGGTAGCACAGGAGTGGATGAGAAAGAGGACTGAGGTGACTACAGGTAATGATTATGATGGGAAATAAATTCTCAGGAATCAATTACTGCACAATTAAGACATGTATGGCAATTTTCAGGTAGAGATGTGGGCACTTTTTTCCTTTGGAACACCAGTGGAGAGCAATTGGCCCTTCTAGTTCACGAATATCCTCAGACATCATATCCTGCATGTTCAAAGTCA
Organism: Pseudoxyrhopus heterurus; assembly: GCA_032468235.1. Lineage (NCBI taxonomy): Eukaryota > Metazoa > Chordata > Lepidosauria > Squamata > Pseudoxyrhopus > Pseudoxyrhopus heterurus. The sequence goes on along the minus strand of JANHJO010001166.1, from coordinate 213,079 downwards.
CCTTTTGTACCAAGGAAGATGACCAGAAGCCTTATACAGATTGCTACAGAGATGTACTCATGTGCAGAATGATAATAAACACGAAGGAAACTGTTGGGTTTGCTGTTAAATAATAAATCTTGCACTTCACTTCATAGGCGATAGAGTACTTTATCTCATTATGTGTACATGGCTCCATTTTTGGTTGAACGATTTAGTTTAATAAAGGTTTGTAGGTAGTGTACATGACTGTGATAATATCTATGTTAGGCTGTAAGGGGCAGAAAAGGGCCATTTTGGAGAAGCAAGATCCTTTTACTTTGATCCTGAAAATTAAACAAGGAGACTTGTCCAAAAGTCAAGATGGAATATTATTTAGTTCATCTCTTTGCATACCCTTGTTCCTCTCTCTGTCCCTCTCCCTCTCTCTGAAGTGACTGAAGCTGAGGGGGTCATTTTTCAATTTATTTTCACAATAAACCTGTGAAGTTAGTTGACTGTGATAGAGGAACTGAAATAAAGTCACTTTGTGGTTTCTAGAGTGAAGTTGGGAAATTCACTTGAGCCTCCCAGATCCCATCCCAGAAGATTCTGACGAAGCATTCCAACCCACAACTTTTCTTTATTGGGTGCTCTTTCCTGAGATCATGTGATTGCCACGTGTGACTTACTAGAAGCGAGCAGGGAAGGTCTCAAAGGGCAATCACATGGCCAGGAGATGCTGCAGTATTTTAATGGTGAGCTGATTGCCAATTGCCTAAGTCGCAATTATGTGACCACGAGGACATTGTAATAGCCACAACTATGAGACCCATTGTACATCCTCCTTGTTCATAGCTGTTCTAGCTTCAAATGGCTACTGAATGAGTGGACATTAAGTGGCGGCTCTCTGAATAACTTAAGCTTTGCCTTATATTCAAGTTTAGATTTACATTTGCTTTTCAAAAAAACAGGTAATTTATACCTCCAAGATGGACTTTGACAAAGAAGGACAGAAGAAGTGCATTGTTTTAATATAGTTTTTATTAAAATATATTTTTACAATATTAAAAGACAACCATACCACAGACTAGTAAGTGAAAAAAGAAAGGGGGTGAGAGAAAAAAAAAAAAAGAGAGA